>WUAM01000272.1:1597055-1620239 GCA_024336885.1 Actenoides hombroni | reverse complement strand
AAAATGAAGAGGGGTAGGTAGAGGGGGGAGAAGAAGAGAGGTGGGGGGGTGGGGGGGGGGGGGGGGGGGGAGGAGGGGGGAGAACAACAGACAGAACTAAAAGAAAAAAAAACAAACCAAAACCCACCAACATTTTGAGGCAGAGGAAAAGTGAAAAGTGCCCCCAACAATGCCATGTCTCTGGGCTGACAGAACTAAATTAGAACTCTGCTTTTGAAAGATATTTATTTACAAGCACCATGTTCCCACTTTGGCACACCCAGAACATTAGAAGTGGAAGATAAGCTATTCCTTTCCTCTGTAAACTGTTTAGGAAGGCTTCTATCAATGCACCCAGACGACACAAAAAGACGGGACGGGTTGGCAACTGCCTCACATCAGTAAAGCTTGTATTTATCATCTGCAAAAACCCAGCCAAATACATACTAAGAAAGGCAACTCCCGAGACTCCAGTCAAAGGCAGTATAACATCATACTCACTTGCCGATGTCATCTTGATCAGCAAACTTCTCATCGTTGAAGCCAAACTGGTCAATAAAATTGGACGTCATTTGTTGCATCTGATAATCAGAAAAGGCCTGGCAACCCCAGGACCAACGACAGTGATATAATGATTCTAATAATACTCTAAATCCTATTTGCCCATTTTGCTCCAAAGAAATAAGTCTCTCTAATCTAATCATAAAGGACAGGAAAAGGATTTCTTAACCTTTGAATTTTACATGGTAACACTGGCTACACAACTACTTATACCTACTGGCTTGAAATCCAGTCTAACAGCAGCTCTCAACAAGAAAGTTAAATCTCTAGTTTAACCACACCTTAATCAGCACCTTTCCAAATACACCCAAAGAAACAGTGAAACAAAACAGTATACTAGGTAAAAGAAAAAGCTGTTCTTGTTCAAAATAACATGAAGTTGTAAATGATAAGAACCAGAAAGGTACATTATGTATCAATACTACAGCAAAGTTGTGTATTTATCATGCAGTTATCACTAGAAATATCAGTCTCAGGCAACACATCAACAGCCTCTCTTCAACATCTAGAAGAAATTATTGAACATTTTACATCTTAATGCAGTGTCACTGACTCAGCTGTGTTGTTTGTTTTTTTTAAATATATATACATTAAGGTACACACGGGTATTTTTTCCTACCTGTAACAACAGGTTTTATCCCTTATTTCCCAGAACTATAATTAAAATATCACACATTCTCTAGGAACTCCTAATAGTGTTATTTCCATTTGTAAAGTCAGCCAATGCTATATACAGACAAAACCTTTGAAGGTGGTAAAGCTGAGTAAAGTGAGTATGGGAAAGAAAAAAAGAGAATGGTCAAAAAAGCAAGTTTGGATTAAGACATTATGAAAGCTGAAGAAAAAAGAAAGGAGATCTAGGGGTCTGAAAAACTCTCATGACTTGTTGGGTCACTATGCTAAGCCAGGCCAAAGCAAAAACTCTTTTACATTGTGATCCTAAATTTTAAAATATGATACATACTTCTGAAAAGCTTCAGGATTTGATACCATTGCCATTAGCGTACATTGCACATGTAGACAAATCAATCACTGACTGTCCTCCCTATAAAACAGTTACTCTGCTTCACACTGGTTACTGAGCTTTCCTGTAAAGTATTTTCACTATTATGGATATGAAAAGAAGTTACAGCAAGTGTAATTCTGCATGGGTAGAAGTTAAATTTAACAAAAATAAACCAAAGATTAATAGGTTCTTTAGTATTTTCCTTCGTTCTCAAATTCCTGATGTGTCCAGATGAAAGTTGGAAATTTACCTCCTGTTTTCCTTTTTAACTTTTGGTCCAGACTAGGGTATCCTAGCTGAAGCCAGAGACACCTTTATCAATGAGTTTCTGCAGCTGGAGAATATTTTAAGTTATTTCAATGTATTTTCCATGAGTGATTTATCTTGTCTAGTATCATGTTTTCCTCACAAGACTATTTTAGAAATTATATTTCACTAGCTTCAAGAAAAAAAAATATATATAAAATTAAGAAAATGGAGACAAACCTTAAAGAAACAATGCAGTACCATCTGCATTTCTCCAGATTAACTACTTGGAACTGCTGGGAATGCCTAGGCACAGCAGGTGACAGAGGATGCAGGAAAAGCACAGAAATAATTGCAGATCTTACTTTCTCACTAGAGCTGCTACAGATGATAGCACCCAACATACCAAGTTTGTATTAGGGTGCACCTTACGTGCACCAAATGACTGAACTAGACAAAAATGCATCAGCTTCTTAAAACTTGAGGCACCACTTAAATTTGAAGGTAGACAAGCAGTTAGTTATTGTAAAAACTACAGAACATGCCTAAAGGTACCAAAATCAGTCTTGGACTAGTAAACACTACATAGATGGTAGTGTGAGTTGAAAGATTTTGGTTAACAACCTAGATAAATGTGTTCTGTATAAAAGGATATATTGGCAGTTGTGTGCTGCATGGCTTCCACTCTTTCACCACCAGTGAAAGAACTGAAAGAGGCACTTACTGCAGACAGGGAAACACTATCACAGAAATCCTCTCATTCTGCATTAAAATGGCATCAGTGTTGTCCATAATCACTCATCACAAAAATACTCTAAAACTGTAACTGTTTTAAGCACTGTATCATTATCAGTTAGTCAGCTTAGGAAAGCATGGAAACTTCAACATGGACACAGCTTTGACGTAAGCTTTCAGTCTGGCTGATTAGAATTCCCTAGGCAGTCTCAAATTACTTGTTCCCCCCCATTAAACCAAATGATAAATAACTATCCTCGAAACACTCATCAGTGAGTTGTCATAAGCATATACTGAATTGAAAAATAAGTGATCAAGTTCATTGGAAACAGAGTTCAGGAAGATTTGACTACATACACTCACCAAGTATCAAGAGTCTCTAAAAGTTAAAAACACTGGAGCTGCTCGATATCCCCTGTCACAGGAGCAGATTTAGCTCTTCACTTACATTGTTGCGACAGCTACATAGTTTGACATTTTGCCAAAAAACTAAAAGCATGTAAGAACAAACAGTCTATCCTCCTTGTTTCTTCATCAAAATAAGGGTCAGTATTTAAAAGAAAAAAAAATAAAATCAATCTATCAGCAAAATGAAACAGAAACCCTTACTTGCTTTCATAGTGATTCACACTGGCCAGAAAACACATTTAGAAGCCATTGTTTCAAAGTTCTATACTTGATAAGAACTGAAGTTACCACAGAAACTGTGGCTGACCTAGCCAGAGCTGGCATATACAATGTGTTCTCAGACATAACGAGTAGGAACACCATGAGATCTGCATACATAGCAGGATCACAGACTGAAAACTGGCAGGCACACCAAGATACTGTGATTCATATTAAAAACCACACCTCTGGGTTTGACAAAACAAGTTGTGTGTGTGCACATGTATCGATTTTACTTTAAAGTTTCTAGATTTGTATTTGCTTGTGATAGAAACACAAGTTCCACTGCTTTTGGAAAAACTCTTTTCACAGGAAGAGCAACTTCTGCTGTTCAATGAATTCAACTCACCTGCTGCAAAGAAGAATCCTGGGAGAAACCAGTTTCTTTAAAGTCAATTTCATCATCACTGGAAGAGTGAATGTGGCAGGTAGTCACCTACAGAAAGGAACTGAGTCATTAGTGTCTAGGAGAGTCACTCCAGTATGCTGAGGCTATGTGGCTGAATTGTCAGTTTATCAAAATAAGAAACTAAGTTGCTTTTAGTTTTCCCAACTGCTGTACCACATAAAACAGTCCCCAAAATATTTTGATAGCACGAACACATACATGAGTACTAGATACCTTAAAAAAGCCAAAGCTTTTGGCTACTTCAGAATGACTGTTTAATATTAAAAAAAACAGTCCTATAGCTGACAGTTTTCTAAACCAAAACACAACAAAACTTGCATCTTGTCTTTGTACTGCATGAAATACATTGATTAGCAAGTGAGATGTTCCAGTCCCTTCATCATGCCTCGTAGGTTTCATTGGACTATCTCTAGTATTTCCCTGTCCCTCTTGAACTGGGGAGCCCAGAACTGGACACAGTACTCTAGATGTGGCCTCACTAGGGCAGAGTAGAGGGGGAGGAGAACCTCCCTTAACATGCTGGCCACACTCTTTGTTATGTACTGCAGGAAATACACCTACTCCTTCTACAACTGCAACTTGTGGGGATGAAGAGACACACTAAACCAAGTCAGAAGTTGTGTATTTAGTTCTAGTTACTACTAATGAATGATTTAATCCCCAGTAGAAATCCTGCCCTTACTGCTGTGACAAATAAGCTCAGGACTCTGATAGACCTAGTGTCTTCTGCAAACTTGCCCTTTGGGAACGAACAGGACGTAAGGCCGAAGACACCTAAGTTATTTATCATTTTCTGACAGCTGCTGTGGTTCAAGCATAAACCTGAAAGAAACAGCCAGTATTACTGCACCCTAGAAAAGAAACTGCAGAATTACGTCAGGGAAGGGAGTGGGAACAACCACTGCAAATCCCAGCAATTAATTCTTTACTTAAAGTTCCTCACTGTTCAGACTTGTCTCTTTCTAACACTAGCACACAACACTTTTCAATATCATTCATTGTAACATGTGTAATAAATCATTCTAATTCATTTTGCCTCAATTCCTGGTAATACTGAGAAGGGTTTTCCTTAAGAGAAAGGAACTACAGTGATTTTTAGGGCAACCGTGAACAATTGGTCCTGTAGACTGTTATTTTTAGGTTCAGGGCAGGCATATTCTCCTCACCCAGTCTTTAAGTATACTTCAAGAACATTCAGTATTGTAACTAATATTCGAAGGATGCCACAAAGCGACAGGACGTTATACAAAGTCTCCTGTACAAACCTAGGATTACAAATGGTACCATATTCTTCACCGTACCAGTATCATTAATGCACCTTGTCTAAAGAAAAAACAAGTAACTACTCTGCATGTGTTTAATCTTCACCTAGGTAAGTATTTAAGAGTAAGTAGGTATGCTTAGTGAAGTAAAACACTGCATTCCAGGAGAAGTCAGGTATATTAGAATCATTAACTGGTCTGTTGACATTGGAAACAGCCTGTGTTTATTAAAGTCTTGAAGTGATTACTTACATACTTAAACTGTATGTCCTGCACTTAGGTCATAACAACTACATGGTAAGCTACAGACTTGGGGATGTGCATTTGGAAAGCCCTAAGTTGGAAAAGGACCCAGGGATATTGATTGATAGTTGACTAAATACGAGTCAGCGCAGGTGCCCAAGAAGTACGGCCTTAGTTGAAAAGAAAACTAAAGAATTACCAGTTCCATAGCTCAGCAACTAGATGTACTTCTTCACACAAGTATATGCTTATTGAAAAGACTGGTTGTGCTAGTGACAAAAAGAAACTGGGGCCCAAGTAAACAGCAGGACTTTTGATCCCTAATCCATCACTACTTACCAGGTCCACTGTGTTCCTCTTGTTAGTTTCTCCTAAAGAGCTTGTGCAGAATGTCTCCCATCGCTCTCTGACCTCCTCTGGAAGCTCTAGGGTAGGGACCAGGATAAAAACCCAATTTGATACTATTGACAATGGACCAACACTTAAGTTTTCACTTGTTCTCCTCTACCACCAATACTGCAAACAATATATACACCCTCCTAAATCCATAAGAATTACTCCATGAAGCAAAGTTCAAATTAAGCATACTGATACTGTTTGAAAAAAACAGACCAAACAAAACAAAAGAAACAAAAATTACTTAAGCATATGCTTAAGAATGGCAGTTTTAATTTGAATTCAACCAAACCATTATTTTCTTCTTTTATCCAGCAGCTGCCTTTTAAGTTTGATTCGGTTCCTCAAAATGTGATAACAAAAGCCATGAAGACAAACTTAAGATCATTAACATTACCTTTAATGAGCTGCTGGACTAGTGTACTGTTTGGCCCCTTATCTGTACTGTGCACAATACAGTTTGCTATCCTTGTCAGGTGACCCATGTAGCCATGCCGCCTTCCTCCTTCCGCCCTGCAAGAGACAATTGAAATGCCCACACTCAGAAACTATGCTACTGTATTTTGTTATAAAACATAGTAGAGTCAAGAAGTTACACAAGACAAATAGCAAAGGGGTTCTTAAGCAAAAGAGTTACATCCTAAAAACCAAAGGTTCACAAAACCACTCAAGAATTTAAGATACAAACTGGTTTGACTACACTGAGCCAGCTTAGAAGACTTTTTAACAAACATGCAAACTACCAAGAAGGAAGTGCAGAGTAATTAACAGATTATTTCTGCTTACAGTGACAAAACTAACAACAGATCCACAGTTTTTATGAAACTTCTGTTGCCGAGTGGTTTTCAAAAGCCCAATACACCAAACATTCTTTTAGAGCTTTGAGTCTATGATCCGACAAGATTTCAGAATTTATTTTCTCAAGTGTGGTCTAGCATTGCAGAGTTTCTTAACATCACACTTCGCATCCAGAGCTGGAATGGTATGACCAACTGAAGTTTCAGGAAGGATCATTGCTTCCCTGAAGTTTAGGAATCACATTTCAGTCCATATCAAAGGTACAATTACAAGGCGGTTTGAGTATTTTTATGTGACAGAACTAGTTTGTAGAAACAGGAATCACCATTTTTTAGAGTAGTGCTTTGAGTAGCTATGATCAGCTGGAACCATTCTAGATCTGACCACAATGCTAAAGCGAGACCTCTGACTTGGACTGAATTTCTAGCATTTAGCTGCAAGCTAACCAGATATTTGTGTCAACTTGTTAAAGTTTCGTGCTTTTTAAATGGTAAATCCAGTGAATCAAATGGCTTTTGATTGACTGTGTCAGATTTTTACTAGTAGAAAGAGGTCACCCTCAACCTTCTAGTGCTGACTGAAATAACTTCGACAGAAACAAAAGCATTTAAAAAAATAATTTCCTAAAGCAGCTAAGCTAAAAGTATCTTCAGATTACTTTAAAGACTTATCTTTGACATTTGGAGTCGTAACTGTATAAAAATCGGATAAAGGGGTGAATTATTTACAGAAGTCTGCTTTTTTCATTATCTTCTCAAATGGTTGGGGTAAAAAGCATGAAAGTGCTACCAGAAAGGAGTATGAGAGAAAGCTTTAATATTACTGTACAAGTGTTTTTTAGAAGTGACCCAGTGGGTCATACATTCATTTCACAGTTCAACTCTTATCTAGACAATTGCAGAGAATGAGAAAATTTGTTACTCACTGTTTCTTCTCATTCATCTCCCATGCTTCAAGTATTCGTTCTATTAATTGGCACTTAAGGAAGAGCTATCAAAAAAGTAAAATATGCTTAGTCACAGGAAAGTGGAACACTATTATGCATTTTACAGTTGATTTTAACAAATGGTCTTACAAGACACCTATTTTCAGGTTCAGGATAAATACTTTGATTAAAGGGTTTAAAGTTCAAAAGCAGCAGTCAGATCCTAAACAGAAACCTTAAAACTAAACCTACATGAATTCTACTTTTTACAGCTGCCGAGTTGTAGAAGTATGAAGCTATTGAAATAGCAATTTCAATTGTTAAAAATAAGAGGAACTTCTCCTTCAGGGAAAAGAAATATCTTCAGGTCTGCACACATGGTCACTTTGGGGCAGCAAAAATCTATTCTATGGCACTTTCAGGTTTAACACCCTGAAGCAACACTTTGAGACAGAAAATTATTCCTGTTCATTCTACACATAAAGTAAAATTAGGCTATATTTTTATGTAAAAGTAACTGCTACGATAGCTTGGAAACAGGAAAATTCAAGAGATTCCCCAAAACTCCACAACTTACATGTTTCAGTAAGAGATTGTCCCCAGTGGAATCCTGATCTGTAATTGTGCCATTTTCTGTGCTTTCAAGGGGACTTGCAAGAATCAATGCAATACAAATTTCTACTTGAGTATGCAAAAAGTTATTCCATGTATACTTGAAGAACATGTCCTGAAAAACAAATTCAGCAACATCCCTTATTGTGTGAAGGAAAATTTGTGACCTACAAAATAGTTAATTCTTGTGCTTGCTATCACCTGAAAGCAAGGGCTATCCTACTGGATCACAACAAAAACTCAACAGTAACTGGATTTATCTCAGGAGTAACCAATAACACACTTCCAGACAACAAGGACAGGAAGGAATGACACTCCTCACTTACATTCTTTCTTCTAGCTGCAGTCCAGAGTCATTTAAGTGTTAGTTATCACATTTGCACTCCTTGACAGATTACCCTTTGAGTTCACTTAACTTTCCAGCATCTATGATACCATTTAATGTGCTCCTGAGTTCAGTGTGATCCCTTACAAAATAACATCTACCACCTCTGAACTTGTCATCTTCTAATTTTCTTCTGCAATCACAGAAAGCTACCTAGATAATCTAGATGTAGTTGAGATTATTAAACGCCTTACACAAGACACAGGTAAATACTGAGGTTGAAATACAATACACAGTGTTCATTTAGCCATGTTCCTGGTTCTCCACATTATTACTCTTAAACATAGGAAAGATTTTTTTTTTGTAAGCTTTATGTCAAGTTATTTTAGACTACTGCTTACGGCAAAACATTGCCACTGGCAAAATTAAATTAGTGATGTACAGCATTAAACAATTTGAGTCTCATTCAAACTAAAGCTAAGTATCTCAAATTTACTTCAGTCCTCCTAAACTAATTACTTCCTTCTGTAAAGATATGCTACTGGAACTAGACAATTACTTTTCCTCACAGTCAAGTCTGCATAGTAAAGCATGTGCTGTTTCAAAAAGCAGCGTGAAGCACCAGAAAGTTTATATGGCTATAATTACTTTTTTTTTTTTTTTTAAATCTTCTCCTTATGTAAAGCCTACAACAGAGAAGCAAGTTCAAACCTCACTGAATTCGGTTTACAAAATAACCTACTTAAAAGAACAGTCAAGTGTTCACAGCACACACATTTCCTTATAGGACACATCTAGGAAACCCTTCAGTTACAGTGAAGTTAGCTGTGTGTATACAAGTGAGCAAACCCAAGCAGTGCAGAGAAACTGAAATTAAGACATTACAACCATAGCTGCATTGATTAGTTGAAAAATAGATTTTTAGACTAAAGCAATTTGAGGCAGATAAAACATTTACATTAAGTTTGCAACTGACTGCTTAGAATGAGAAGTTTACATACTGTAGTCAGAAACTGTAGTAACATTTCTAGCATATTTTGTTAATTATTTTTTAACTGATACTAACATTTGAATTTTTTGGTCAACCTAAACCCAAAGAATATGTCCTGCTATAGTTGAAATATAAGGTAGGAGTCCTCAAAGTACACATTTTATATGAGCAAAAAGGAGTGAGATAGATGACTGAAGATCTGTTGTGCAACGTCTTGCTTTCAGAGGTTTGAAGGTGTATGAGCTACCAAGAATAACTGTTCCTTTACAGGACAGTGCTGAAATACCACTTGGTGTGCCATATATTATTAAGGAGGAAAAGGGGTTTTGAGGGAACAACTTACAAAAAGAATGAAACCAGCAAGAAAGCCTTGAACAGCGCTGACAAACTGGTAACATACAGATGAAAAAAGGAGCTAGTTAAGAAAACCACTTCACATGTTTATGAAGGTCTAGAGAATAAGAACCATTCACATGATCAGAGGAAAATGCTGACTTCAGACAGATGAGTTTAACAGTAAAATCCTGTATTAAGTTCTTAAATGGTGCAATAAAAAGTCACAACAGGCTGAGAAGTTAGTCTGGAAAATATACTACAAAATATTGCAGTGACAGAAACAAAACAAACCAGGCAAGATCTTAAGAGCAATCCATAAAAATATCAAGGTGGCAGCATAAAGTTCTTACCAGTATTACTCCTATGCTGTTAAGCTCTATAAGCTCCTGATTCACACTGCTTGTATTGGTCTGTAAAAGGCTAGATATTAATCTGATGACATTTAAACGCGTGTTTCCCACGGGAGGATCCAATACACCCCAGGTTGTTTTCATGACATTTTTCTGAAAAAGAAAAAGGTACATACATAAATCCTCTTAAAAAGAAAGACAAACAAAAAACAAACACAACCAAAAAAGAAACCAGCTCATCATCACTAGGCACAAGGACGGAGTACTGCTTAAAAATATAAACTATCAGTCCTCTAATAATGGGCTTAACTTCACCCTACAAAAAGTGCAATTGTGAATACTGTAGCTTATTTTAACTCCATAGACAGGAAGTGCTAAAAACAGCCACATGAAGCTTATTTAACTAGTGGTCAAAATGAGCAAGAGATGCAGTCACTTTCTAGATGACTTATTCAAACGCTATGTCCAATCATCAGTATTTTAGGTGCCCCTGCTTTTGCTTCAACATACCCCTGTATCTTGCCAATTTATCGCAATAAAGATGGTTTCTTTGCATTTTATTACCTCTTATACATTTTGAAATGAAGGTCTCACCTTCTCCAAACTTAAATGAACTTTAATACCACCTTGACATACACACACACACACCTCTCCCATCTGGTATTTTATACAGCTCTAGTCTTTATTTTTACCTTGGCCCACAGGTCTCTCTTTCTCTTACAGACTGTGGCACCAAGTTCAGGGGGCAGTGAAATTCTGCCAGTGAAAACTTGAGTGGAAAAAATACAAATGGATAATAGGTAAACCCCCTATTTATAAATCCTGTATTTATCTTTTGCAACAGCATGACATAGGTAAGTTGCTTAAATAAGTTAAAAAGCCCAAGGAATTTAACATGCCTTGAGTCCAGGGTGCAAGCTATGGAGCTGATCTACTTAGGTCCTGGGCATGTCTAGAGGAACTGGGCAGGCCTTGTGTGGGCCATGCCAAAGTTCCAAACAACTGAAGCATCCGTAGTCCATGTTTCCTACCCAGGCAGGATTTCCAAGCAGAAAACAGGACCCACCTTGAGAATATCTAGCAAATCTCTTTTCACTGCTTTCAGAAAAAAGTAATTGCTTCAAGGCTAGTCTTCCAATTAAACAAAGTTTAAGCTGGAAAAGCATATCAACTAGCACAATACATTGGCTCAGGGGCAATAATGAATAGCAAAGCTCACAACAGGCTGGGAAGGAGCCAGAGTACTTGCCCAAAAGCTGTCAAACTGGGTTTTGCTTGTTATTATAACCTGCCTAAAATACAGTCACACAGTGATAGTCTTGTTTCAAATGATTCGATAACTCAAAGTTTCGCTTACTTTTGGAGGCTCAAGTAGGAGTTCATGGAAGGATGAAAGTCGTGATTTTATGGCTTCTAATACACTTTTGTTGACTGAATATGTTGAATTGCTCATGCCTGGAGGACAGATTTCTATATGGCCTTCAAATCTAAAACACATACAAGAAAAATCTGATCATTAATATCAAAACTAGTTGGAAACCATCTTTAAGGTATGACTTTGAGATTGTCATGGTTGTGAAGGCATGTGAAAAGAATGAAGAGGCAAGTAAAAACATAAGGCTACAAATATAAATTAAGTATGAAGTAATGGTTGAACAAGATTTTTCCATTTTTAAGTTTGTAGTGCTTGAAATCTCCAATATGGTTTTGAGATTAAACATTACAGCTGTTCTATTTCCTCTTTTGAAGAATATTAAGAGCTTCATTCATCTACCCTTAACATAAACAAGCTGAATATACCACAGAGATCTGTTCACTTAAAAAGTGTAGTAATGCCAGCTTCAAACACTTGGCTTGGCTCTTACTTCACCAGCTACAACAGACCACAAAAACACTTCAGTCAGAAGTACATGGAAGACACCTGAGGAGTAGTTTAGTTAAATTCTGCAGGCATGACTTAAGGAAAATAAGAACACTTACGTCTGTCGTCTTGTCTCAAGTAAGGTCAATAGTATTTGGATTGCACTGACTATTGCAGATTCATTTTTTTCTTTATGAAAAATATTAGACAGCAGCTGCTCTATGATTTCTTGTCTGAAAAGAAAAGCATTGGCATCAGATAGGCCACTACTTCAGGATACAGCTGTAAACAGAAGTAGCTACCATTTGCCCATGTAAAATTAATAAAGGGATAATACAGAGAAAACCTGTAGCTACTTCAAGCTAGCAGGTACCACTAGGACATCACTCTCATCCTCCCTGCTCCAGTCAAACTTTCCTATTCCTTCCATTGATCCAATTTTTTGATCTAACAACCAACACTACAAAAAGGAAACTTTCAATTAGGTTTTTATATGACTCAGCCACACAATCCTAAACTTCTAACGAGCAAAAGGAAGAAGGGAATACAGGAGAATCTTCTCTGGCAGAAACACATACTTAAAACAAGTAACAGATTGAAGCCATATTCTCCCACATGTCCTCTGCACAGCATCAAGCTGATCCCACTACCAGTGGCAGCGCAGAAAAACTTTTATGAGACAAGAAGCCCCCCTCCCCAGGAAATCCTCCAGGCAGTCTCTGCTTACTCGCAGAGTTACTTTAAATTACACAGACAGATGACAGGTAGTGAAGAAAGACATCAGAAGTTAAAACCAATGCTTTTTATGCACTGAAAATAAGAGAAATTCAGCAAACCAGCTTACTTCTCTAGACTTGCAAGTAGTGGATCTGGTTCTGAACTGTTCTGTACTTGCAGCATCTGATCTCTGCTTAGACGAATAATTTCACAGAGTGACTGTGATGCATTTGAATGCCTCTGGAATAGAAAAAAACGTAGCTTTTCACTATAAGCATAACAACATGCTGGACTGTAATTCTTCAGTTTGGTAGGGGACCACACACCCTCCCTCAAATGACTACACTCAAACACTGAAATCAGCTTACTGGAAAAAGCAAGCATAAAACCAAGCAGTTCTATCATTAAGCTGTACAGCAACTTGCTGAACAGAGGCCCAGAAGAGTGTCACATCAATACTTACATCTTCATCTTGAGATGGATGTACAATTTCCACAAGCCGCTGGATAATTCTCTCCTCATTTAACCACTGTAAAAGTGTGATTGTTAGTAAGAATGTTATCTAAGTAAATGAATTAACAAAATTAAAAATAGTCATTTGACAATTGCCACAAGTCGTGCTGTCGATATTTCTACACAAGGACTAACAATACTTCAGAAAAATGGAAAAAAGTAAAATTAGTGTTTCAGAGCAACTGCAAAAATGAAAACCTCGGGTATATATTTTTCAATAAACCTTCTGATGCCAAAAAAGAGGTGGTCAGTAGGGTCTGAAACATTTTTAAAACTGCACCTGGAAGTTGTAAGTTAGATATTAAAGACAGGGGAAGAGACCACCCACTCGGGTTCCAAGTTATCCCCACCAGCACTGGCAGCTCCAAGAAAATAAAACTCCACACATCTCATTTCAGCACATTTCAGAAATAAACCTAGTAAAGCCAGCAGAAGATAAGCCATCTTACAGTTCACACAGGTCAGACAAAAGTCCTTAGAGACATTTTACTTACATTTAACACTTCTTGCCGGGGCTGTGGAGGTTCTATGCAAGTCAGTAGCCTGAGCAACAAGTCCATGATAGCAGAGGTACCTATGTGCTTAATAATGAGGTCTACAAAATCATGTTTCCTCTTTAAAAATTCCACAATCTAGAAATTAAAAAGAAGTAAGCTTACGTTTAGGTATCTGCCTTTTACATGGTAAATTACACAAACCAGTTTTAGTTTCTCTTTCCTACCAAATGGAGAAAATAAATGGGAACTTCTTAAACACTTCTGCCATTTAAAGCTTGCAATACAAGGCAAGATAAAAATAATACACACATACAGAGTAGCAAAAGTGGCACAGGACACACCTATCCCATGTGCAGTGTGTGTGTCTTGGGCCTCCTCTCAAGCCCAACTTATGACTCTAAACTACTTACAATGCAATGCACAGTCAGCTTTCCTTTTTGGTATGAATTACTCTCATCCCTGCTTTTTGAGCAAAGCTGAACATGGCAAAACCTTCACATAATACAAACAAATACAGACCTTGTTATATTAAAGGCACAAAACAGAGTCTCAGACTTCATTTGCTCAGGTATGAGAGCCAGACATCGCAGTTCTTTGCAGTATTGGGCCACACGGAACACAGAGTGCAGCAACACTTCTGAACAAGGACTCCAAACGTCTCTCGCCTTGTTCTGTAACAGTTCTTCACAGCAAATCAGACCCGCTCCCACTAATTCACTTACCTTTAACTCTAACAGCAATTAATGCAAATATCATGAAAAAAAATATACTGAGGCAAACTAAGCCAAAAGGTAAGCACTCACACACTGAATGCACAAGTAGCTCAGGCAAATCTGAATCAACTACTTATTACACATCCAGATATGTTTTTTTAATCCTGTGCGTATCATAAAAGTGTCTTCAGGTAGTATGGAAGTTGAATGCTCTTTTTTGACTCTGCTGCTATCACTCAAATGTGTAGTCTTCAAGCAGCACTGCTGACTAACACAACTTTATCAGAGCACTTGTGAAATTGGACTGCTTGTAAATATTTACCTGTTCTGGTTTTCTGCTTATAAGAATACTTAGCACCTTGCTGAAGAAACTGGCCAGTAAAGGGTTTAGAGGAGATTCATTTAAAAGGAAGCTGTACAGTTTCATAAGTAAGGATTCTTCTTCTCCCAGCCTATCATTGATCTGCGAGACATCTGATGTAAGCAGCTCACACGATATGTTTGGGTATCTGGGGAAAAAAAACCAACATTATCTGACACTCATACTTTAAAAGTTGTCATACTTCCAGCTCTGAATTCAGAACCTGGAAAGGCTAAGTTTTCAAGCTGGTTTGGTCTGCGCCAATTAAAACAGCAAAGTACCACGAAGTAAGGTAACTGTACATTGAGCCCACGAACTCTGTTCTTCCATTTATAAAATGGACTACTCTGTTCTTCAGTAGCAACAGGACACCACTAGGAACTGGGGAAAGGAAAGAGCCAGCTTTTATTTTAAGATCTATTGTTAAATCCATCTGTTCCACTGTCAAATCCATCTGTTCAAGTATTGATCTCTCATTTCAGAAGCCACTTTTTTTTGAAGGGGAAAAAAGTTAGTTACCAAGAAGTTAAGCAGACTGATAGTACTGGACTGTTATCAGGGAGGGAGCTGTGTGTTCACTCCTAATATAGCAGGGACTATATCAAAGAGGTCAAAAGAAACAGCTTCAGGATATATATATATCCCTCTCAATTACACAGAAATTCATTAAACTGGTCAGTCTGACACAGCCTGCAAAGCTAGCTAGCCCTGCTTCATGGCAGTCAGAAGTACAGCTCAGAACAGAGTAATTAAACCAAGGGGCCATCAAGAGCAGTCATTTCCCACATTTGACAGTACTATCACCCACTCTGAAGGCACCTTTGACAGCATCAGCAGCTTAAGGTTTCTACATGAAAGATGCTTCAATTTCAAATGCTACTTAGAGATGCTTAGAGGGGGCTTGGTTTACCAGAAATGGTGAAGTGCTGCAACTAAGAGTAGAGCTTATTTCACTTTTTTCCTTTTTTTTTTTTTTTTAAATACTGATTTTAAAAAACAAAGCAACTTTCTCCATAGACAACTCTAAAATAGGCCAAAAGTGGTAGAAAGGCTTTGATACAAATTGCTAGGTTTACTTTTGAGTTTGAACCTTCTCTGCAAGCCAGTGAAGTCATGGCCATAGCCAATTCCTACGCTTCTAGCTCTGCAAAGGAAAACATCAGCAATTAGATGTTAGGCACATTCTTTCAAGGAGTGCTGCTACAGATATTCTAATAAGCATGTTCAAAACATCTTGCCAATAATCAGTGAAACAAAGCTAAGTACTTAACTATACTACCCAAAAAGGGGGTTTTATTCAACTATTTTCTTAATGACACCTACAGGGCTCTTCATGTGAGCTCCCAATTTTTTAATTTATTTTGTAAGCCTCCTTTGGACAGCAATTGTTTTTGGAAGCATTGGTAGATAAGAGGCTTCCATTTGAAAAATAAACAAATATTAGAATGATTTCTTTAAGAGTTCTACCAAGCTCCTCGAGACAAACTTACTCTTAAGACACCAGTACTGCACTACACACCAGCACGCAGGGATTCAAAATACACTATCAAGCTAACTGCAGCAAGTTACCCCTCTTCCACCTTCCCAAGTCTCCCCCACACCCAAAAGTTTTCCTACTTATATCGAATTTTTTCATCCATGTCTTGAGGTGGCTCTTCGATAATAAATGAAACTAAGTCCTCCAAACATTCTGACTTCAGTAGAAACTCTATAAGTTTGCGATTCTGAGCCTTGCACTCTTGCAGAACATCCTCTTCATCCATCAATTCCTTCAGTGTTACATCTTCTCTCTCTAGCAGTGTATCTATGTGCGATGACGAATGGAGATCAAATTTCCAAAACATGCTGGTCTGGATAAGAAGAACATACACAAATCATTAAGTTTAGAAATCTATTTAAGTTGTATTTGTCATAACACTTCCTAGTAGTATTCCATAGCTTCTAACCCCAAAGGTATCTGCATGCAGAAAATTTTTCTAGAACTCAAATGAGACACAACAGTAGATGATGACAATCAAAAGCTACAAAATCAGGCTTGATTAAAGATGAGTGAATACTCCAGAACAACTTTTGTACTTTTAGCAATAGCCAATACTCTAACATCCAAACAAAGTTACACAGCTCCTTACATGAAAGGAACATGTTAATCTGCATTAAAGATAAAAAGGATAACTACAGTTTTCACTTTGTTGATTTTGCTCTTCCTAACTTTTTTTTTTTAATCTATGCACCAAGTCTCAGATTCAGAACAACCTGCTCAGCAATTAGAGCTGGGAAAAGAAAGTGGGCACTGCATAAATGCACCAGAGTACCACCCCTAGTACTGAAGAAAACACCTATAAAGGTCAAGGAATTATAATAATTTTAACCTGCAGGGAGCCCACATCAAAGTGCTGAAGGTAATTTCAACGCAGGACCTGCTCTCTCACTGTACCTCCCTCCACAAACCAGACACAGGAGAAAGAACAAGGGACAATAAAATATCTTACGCAAACATGGGAAAGGGCAGTGGCCCCAAGCACTGAAACATTGTAAAAGGGCAGAGCTGAGATGTAGAAAGATGAGTAACTTCACCTTTCTGCATAAAATGCTTTGGCACCTCCATGTTACATCTGTTGCTCTAACATACCTTGCATGCACTTACTATTGAGACAACTGTGCTACCAAAAAATAATATTTCTGTTTAAGATAGCTCAAATAAACTCCTGCTTTCACCTCTCATTAAGCTCAACACAAGCATTCACTCCATCCCCCCCTCTTCAAAACAGGGCTTTTACATGACTTTTAACCTCTGACAAGTATCAGCTGGTCTTATGTGAAAGCTGAATTCAAGTGTATTGAAAGAGATACTAGAGAACAGTAAGAGAAACTTTTCTTTCAGGGTTTTGAGCAGTACTCTGGTTTTGGAGCATGTCCAAAGAAGGGCAACAAAGCTGGTGAAAGGCCTGGAGTACGGGTCTTACAAGAAGCAGCTCAGGGACCTGGGGTTGTTCAGCCTGGAAAGGAGGAGGCTCAGGGAAGACCTTCTTGCCCTCGACAGCTCCCTGACAGGAGGTTGGAGCCAGGTGGGGTCAGGCTCTTCTCCCAAGTAACAAGCAATAGGACAAGAGGAAATTGCCTCAAGTTGCACCAGGGGAGGTTTAGGTTGGACATTGTGAAAACTATCTTCCTTAGAAGGGTTGTCATGCCCTGGAACAGGGTGCCCAGGGCAGTGGTGGAGTCCCCATCCTTGGAGGGATTTAAAAGCCATGGAAATGTGGTGCTGAGGGAAATGGTTTAGTGGTGACCTGGCAGTGCTGGGTTAACGGTTGGACTCAAAGATCTTAAAGGTCTCTTCCAACCTAAACAATTCTATCATTCTATAGTCAATTAAATAATGAAAAATCCACTCCTTTTAGTCATTTAGTAACTGCCTTCCAAGTGTGAAGGATTAAATATGTTAATTACTGCTGTGTATTAGTGACACCATCAGCTGCAAGGAATATGTCGTTACCATAGAGAATGGAAGTGAATTCTTGCTATCTTAGCAAGAACTGTTCTGTAAGCTGCAGTTTGTATGCAGAAGCAAGCTTAAAGAAAATAAACTATGCTTTTGTCATACAACTCTTATAAAAACTTCACAGAAATATCTAATTCTTATATAAACTAAGAGTTAAGAGTTTTAAGCATTTATTTCCCCAGTTAAAATGGCTTCAGCACACATGCTACGGCTACTTAGAACCATGAAGTGTCAAATTTAGTACTTGAGCAGTTTAGAAAACACATACAAGTCCAGGGATGCAGCAAAACTCCCATGAATCTATTAATTAGCAAGACTTGCTGGATTTAGCTTAAATATTGAAAAGCCTGGTATACTCACTATGGAGAGCTTTTTGGGTTTTCCCTTGTTGCTTTACCATTACACCATGGTCACTTAATACCACCTTACTTTGTTTATCCTTTCATCTGTAAGCATACAAAACTGCCCCTACATTACATAGCTTTCTGTTTAGAGATAGGGAGTCGAAAATCAATCAGGAAAAGGTACAGATAATTTCAGCTGCAGTATCAGTATTTATAATCATCTGAGATCCCATGAAGGATTAAGAGGTTAAAAAAAAGAAAAAAATTTTCTACTAAAAGTATTAGTAAAACTTACAAGCAGAGTTCAAAACACATGATCTAAAAAAATCAGGTTAAATCAAACTATACAAAGTTGTTATTAAAAACACTAGCTTATGGGTATTGAGGCTCAACACAGACCTATTGTAAGCAAGAGAAACTAGAGCATTATTAGTCACAGAATCTTTTTGTTCAAAAGGGGTTTAAGCCTCTACAAAGCAGATCAAATCCCTCCTCTTGCCCCAATTAGTGAAAGTAGCATCTTTCTAAGTATCACTATCAATGCTTATTCCAGATGTAAATCCCTCTTCAGTGATTAAAGCTCATTTCAGCAGTTTCAATGCATTTCTCAGTTACTTATTTCAAGAGAAATTCAACAATGGAAAATAGCAACAACAAAAAAAGAGAGGCATACTACTGCAAACATGTTACTGCGTTATTTCACAAACTGTCTCCCAGGCAAGCTCTTTTAGGGGTGCTCAACATGTCAGGTGCCGGCCAGAGATTATTCCATCACTTTTCAACAGGAGCCCAGGTCCTTTGAAATAAGGAAAAATAAACAACATAAAATGTGCCAAAAAGAAAGTCCAGGAACTCTGAAGAGAATTTTCTTAGGCGTTATCACTGGCAATACTTGACAATCAGCCTACCACAGTTCTGAATGGAAGCTTTAAAAAGATTTTGTTACTCTTCCCCCAAGCTCATGTTCTACCCTCCCTCCCAAAAGCTACCAATTCTGAAACTTTTCATTATCTTCATGCTTTTTCAAATTTCAGTCCTGTTAACAGAGTATAGGCCTTATATCCAGAGTGCTCCTCCCAGAATTTCACTATCTGCAAATTTACGACAAATTCCATAGGTCTATTAGGTTGTGTTACTTTCAATCACCACAACATTGGATTCAATGCAAGATGCAAAAGACTCATATACGAGACGCGCTCAAGATGAGATGCTGTAAGAAGCAAAATAATCCAAAGTAATACTAGAAAACCTCTCAGATGTGGAAAGAAAAATTGTATTAAAGTTGGTAAAGCTGCTGCAGATACTTGCCTGTCTTTTGTAACTTGAGTTCACTTTCCATAACCTCCAAAAATTCCCAAGAGGCGATACTAACAGACTTCCAATTCACAGCAACTGTACTTCTCAAAGTTTACATCAACTTGCTGATGGACAAGTTATGACAATTTGAGATCCTGAAGAACACCCAGCATTCAGAAAAATATTGCTTTGCTTTCTTACTTGATATTAAGTGATTCTTTCCTGAATGAATGCTGAAATAACATTCCATGGAATACACATGGGACTTTGAAAGAAGAAAGGAAAGAAAACTGTTCACCAAAATGAAGCACTCTTGGCAGCTGCTCTGAGCTACAGGTAACTGAAATGCTCACTGGAATTGTTTGCTACAGGGAAGAAATAAAGCTAAGAAGCAATCCTTTCAGATGAGAAAAAAAGTCTTCCATCTAGTACAGCTGAAGCAAACTACTCGTTTATTTTGTTTAACAGTAATTAGTCTGTGGTTCCTTCTACAGAGGCCAAATGCTTAATTTTTATCCCCATCAGAAAAATTGGTAACAATTACATCAGTAAGTTTGTCTAGCTAGGAGTGACATAGCCATTAAAACTTTCCTGAATAGAGACATTCCTGTTTTCAAGCTACAGGATGAAGACATCAATTCCAGCCAGACAAGTATATCATTTAATTCTGCTCAATGTCTTCTATACTGAAACTTTCACAAAACTGACTTATTACTTTAAAGCATTCAGAAGTCCCTTCAGTAACTACTAAAGCAAGCTGCTCATTTAAGTTAAACTTTTAAGCATCATACTTAAATAAAACTAACATGAGAAACATACTTTGCAAGGAGTTAACTTCCCACTTGGTACCTCATACACCTAACAGTTGAGTATTGATAGCCACAAGCAGATACAGGGATCTAAACCAGGGCAGAAAGAAAACCAAAAGGACCTCAGCTGGCCAGCCAAAGACTGCTTTACCTGACAGCTAGGTGGTAAAAGTATATACACAGAGCTTCCAGTAGGAACTTCAGATTTTACAGCAATATCCAGTTACCATTTTCAAGCAAGAAAAACTTAAAAAAATTAGCATCAAGCTGAAGATTCTGTAATTTATGAGAGTCTGAGAAATTCTACATAGTTACAAGGACTACCTTTTAAAAAAATGAACTCTGTGTCAATTTATGTACTGTTGTATTTTCTTAAAGTTCAAGTGCACGATGAAAAACAATAATCAGTTACTTCTCCAACAAACTTCTTCCATGATTGAAACACATCCTAAATTATGTCACCTACTTCAGCAAAACAGGTTATTACAACAGCGTAGCAACAAGCAAAAGACAAATTACTTGCTGACTGCAAAGGGAGCAATCACCCAAGGAGACCTTGGTGCCACCACAGGCTTTCCAGGTCCTGACATTTCTTAACAATAAAAGCATTATTGCCTTCTAAAAAATACAAGAGGTAAATAGGTTGAGGAAGGACAAAGTAATGATAAATTCTTATGCTTTAATCATTAGAAGAGAATTAATATATTTAAAGGTCTTTAAAATGTTGGTTAAGTGATTACTTTAAAACACTAAGCATGTCCTTCTGCCAGCTTCACATAACCTCAACCAGTTAGTCCCTAGGTATATTGTATTAGAAAAAAACCAAACAAACCCAAGTTGGAACCTTTCTCCAATGGACAGTGATTAGACACCATACCAGCATTGATAAAGTGCTTCTTTTGACACTGAAAGTGGATGCAAAAATCAATCAACGATTCTTCTGCAGAGCACAGGGAGACCTCCCTGTCCCGCTGGCAGGATGGCCCCATTCTTCACTGTCAGGCACAGGAGGCTGAGCTACTTGCAGGGAGTCAGGTCCATGGGGGTCACTGAGTCCCCCAGCCCTTCTGCAACATTGCAGCTATCTTATCCTGAGGAGCTCAGGCACAGGAGGAGGACAGGGATGGAGCCCAGGCACATGAGGGGAGGTGGAAGGCAGCAGAAAGGCGCAGGGGAGCAATCCCCAGGAAAGGGGCCCTCAGCCCCCCCAACCCTCCTCCTCCTCCCCCACAGGATAGCATCTTTCAGGCCACAGCCCCACACCCCCCAAGCCACCATATCTGGCCACACGCATCGCCATCACAGTGGCCTCCTGTTGCCACAAGCCACCTCACTGCCTTGTTCTGGGACCTATAAACTTAAGGACCCCAGCAGATGGCCCACAATTCACTGAGCTTCAAGGCCCTCAGATTCCAAGGGTGACTGGTACAAAGAGGTCCCCCAGCAGCAAGATGAGTGCCCACTTTTGCATGAGAAGGCAGAGAGGTGGTTGCAGGAGACATGGAGGAAGGAGACAGCATCTGAGGGGAGGCACCACCAGACACGGTAGCAATGGCCATCACTCATATGCTGATGGTGTGGAGCCCATGGAGGGGGAACCATGCAAGGTCAAGAACCAGTGGAAGCGGGTCCATCTCCAGCATGGCCCCCCTGGCTGGGGTTCCCCTCCACAACACCATCAACGCAGCGTCGTAAGGAGCAGCTGGACGGTGCCCTACCATCAGCCCAGCCTTTGCACTTGGCATCAGCTGGAGGCCCAGCCTCCAGACATGGCTGTCCTGCAGGCTCACAGCATTACCCCACACCCCTTCTGAAGGGGTGCCAGCTCCTCTGCCCTGAGACCCAAGACTGGGGATGAGACAACCTGGCTTCCACCAGGCTGCTGCACAGGGCAACAGGAGTTGTCCCTCAGAGGGCTGCCAATGTCCCTGGAGGTGGGGTTTCTGAGGAAAGAAGGCTCCCTGATGGGTGACTGAAGACAAAGCTAGATGCTCCATGACAGTGCATGAATAGCAGCAACAGATCAAGCAGAGAAGAGAGACAGTTGTTCCTCCAGAAAAACAGAAGGCTGCAGTTTTGCCAGGAAGAAGCATAAGCCTGCAGCATTAAGGTCTCTTTCAGTAGCTTCATTAGTTCTTTTCAAGGTTGGGCAATAAACAGTTTAAAAAAAATCCAGAACAATAAAACCAGAAAAATCAAGAGTAAAAATGTCTTCCTCCTCTCTTATCTGGTACTTTGGCAATTGCATCTGGACCCCCCTGCTCCCTCTTAAGTCTCCTTAGTCCAGGAAAGACACTGACCTGTGGGGGTGTGGGCCCAGTCAAGGGCCTTCAAGATGGTGAGGAGCACACAGCCCCCAAGGGAACTGACTGGAGTCGTAAGTGTGGTGAGACGCTGCAGCAGAACGCTCAGAGAAGCTATGGATGCCTCATCCCTGGAAGTGTTCAAAGTGAGGTTGGCTGGGGCTTTGATCAATCTGATCTTGTGAAAGTTGCATGTCAGCCTCACCTCTGTGCTTGGAAAGATCATGGAACAGATTCTTCTAGAAGCTGTGTTAAGACACATGAAGGACAGGGAAGTGATTGGAGACAGCCAGCATGGCTTCACCAAGGGCAAGTCCTGCCTGACCAACCTCACAGCCTTCTGTAATGGAGTGACTACATCAGTGGACAAGGGAAATCATCTATCTGGACTTCTGCAAGGCCTCTGACCCAGTCCCCAACAGCATCCTTCT
>WUAM01000272.1:1585955-1596117 GCA_024336885.1 Actenoides hombroni | reverse complement strand
CAGGGCCCTGAGCAACCTGCTCTAGTTGCAGATGTCCCTGCTCGCTGCAGTGGGTGGGAAGAGATGTCCTTGAAAGGTCCCTTCCAAACCAAACCATTCTATGATTCTATAAACATCTGAGTAAGACCTTGCCATCATTATGTTTTAAGATTCAGGAACTGGGGGGGGGGGAAGCATTCCTTGCACATAAGCTAGAGACATTTCAGCATTTTGAACTATTTTCAGGTAAAGTTTCTCTTATATAGCAAACAAAACACTCCACCTTCTTCCAAATGCCATCAAAAATTCCCAAGTAACCCAATGATGTTTTGGAATACAAGTGAAACAATTCAGCATGTTCACTGACTGCTTTGTATTTTAAGCTTGTACTACACATACAATTCCTTCCACCCATTATATTCAATTACAGCACATATGCTCCTCAGCTAACTGGTATATTTTCAAAGGATAACTACATTGTCTTGAGTGAAAAGCAAGCACAATACACCATGTGGCAGTCCTTCTTGACTGGTATAGAAACACGTCAGAAAACTGTATGAAGACAGTCATTTTCATAACATCCACTTTAACAGCTTCTGCCTCATGAGGGGGGAAATTAGCTAGTAAGTTTAGAGACTTTCACTATCCTATCAGAGAAGGGAAGAGGAAGCCTCCTATAATTGCAGAACAGTTCAAAATTGAGATTAAAGTGAAATGACTTTTGATCATATTTCTCACACTAGCCTCCCTTAAGTACACTAGCTGCACTTCTATTTAGGTTAGAACTAGATATATACTTTTTACTTAATATATAGATAATAACCATCATGTGCATATACACAACCCCCCACCCATTATGACTGTGCCCAAATAATCAATTGCTTTGACATGCTGAAATACATAAACAAGTCCAAACTAGTTAATGTTTACTCAAAGATACCAGTCCCTCAAAACTTAAGGTCAAAACCATCCAGCAGAAGTACAAGAATCAGATGAAATCTACAGTTTGCAAAGAAGTTACAAGAGCAATTGAATTTTGTACCAAGAAACAAGTGTATTCTCATCAATTCCTACACCACCTCAAACCATGGGTTAATAACTGTTAATAAATATAGATCTTAACTACCTGCAATAACTACAAATTAGACACCGATCTCTCCACCACAAGTTGAAAAGATTAATCATTTTCTAGTAACTCCACATCAACAGCCAAACATTTACCCATTTAAAATATTTACTTGTCACAGAACTCAGCTTTATTCTTCACATTTTGAATTCTCCTAATTACCTTCAAAATGGAAATGAAGGTATCTATGTACTGAGAAAAGCAGATGGTTCCATAATACTACAAAAAGCAAGCTAAACAAGGCATAGCCACCCAGAAGACCATTTTACACTGAAGCATGCAGTTTAGTACCAAAAATTCAATAGCAGAAGACAGTATTACTGTACTTCAATGTAAGAACCTACAGCACTAAACATCAGTCATACCTAATATGTGTCAGTTCATGAACACATTTGCTTTGTAACTCTTCCAAAGAATTGGAGGCTGGGCAGCAGAAACACCTCCTGGCACAAAACCAGAACAATTTAAATATATTCCCTGTAAAGCAAATAGAATAACCACAATAGTGTGTCTAGATGACCCTTGATTGTCACTGTAAGACCAAAGCAATGTGGACAAAGAGGATCGTGCAACAGCAGCAGGGTGGGTTAAAAGACAAAGTTAGAAACAGCCAGCTAGAAAGCAGCCTGCAAGGAAAGGGAAAGAATGACCACAAAGTCTGAACTGTAGAAGGAAGAGTAGCTTAGAAGGTGGTAAATGAGAACCTACAGAAATCAGGTACATAAGCCTTTAGTGGACATCAGTGACGTGAAAAACTTAAAAGCATTGAGGACCCACTTAAAATTTAAGATATAAAGTTTTACAGGTGAAGCTAAATCTACTGCTGTAGGTTAAGTTTAATAGTTTCTTACCTGTTAAACCCAAAAGTTTTTTTTTAAAGTTAAAAAACCAGAACGGTTTGTATTCTCTTGGGCTCCCTGCCCATTACAGGGTATCCTGGCAACAGCAAAAAAATCTTTCAATCTACAGTATTAGCAGATTAGCAGGACTGAATTAGGATTGAATTAGATGAAGCAGATTTCTTCCTACAACGACAAAAAAAAAAACAAACAACAAAAACAAAACATTTTATAATTTAATACTGTTAACAGGTTCTATTTAATTGCTTATCAACTGCATGAATACTAAACATTGCTTTGCAGGGAATAAGACATGAACTGAAGGAGGAAACAACTTCCTTGGAAGAAAAGCATCAGTTCAGGGCAGCATACTCCACAAATAAATTCTAAAGCAACTTGTCATCTGAAAGACTTACTTGTTTTTAAACCAACTTTAGTTAAACTCCCCTTTAATTCTGGGAGACAGACAAAAAGCTTCATTGCCTCACTGAAATAAAACTACCTATATAATATGCACTTGACTGTGGAATCTAACATGAATCCAGACTTACTTTTTTTTATCATTTACGAGCAATTTCATGTAAGTAACATCTTCAGATCTAGAAGATCTGATCTAGATCAGATCTAGAAGATCTGAAGTACCCATTACTAGAGTTTTTTTTGAAAGAGTCTTTTCTATCCTCATGACTATTCCCTTGATATATTAACATCTGATTTATATCCACAAGCCTGCAGAGAAACAAATGTACAAGAATTAAGAATGCCAGTCATTTTGACATAAGTCTGTATAAACAACTCACCCAGTTTCAATTTGAAATCAGTTTAGCAGTCAACATACAGACCTGAAGTAAACCAGCTGGTTTAAGACAGCATTCGGTCCCCTAAAAATCATCAAAACAACCTCTGCTTTTCATAGTTTAACTCTTTCAACATTAAAGAGCTTAACTGGATAACCATAACTGGCTTCAGAGTGACACTTACCTGCCTGTGCTCTGGTCAACACCAAATCAGCAAGAAAAAGCATCCTATTAATTGATGCTTCTTCCTGATGTATATGTTTCTGGCACTTGTAAGATGAATTTCTAGTACAAAAATTCACCTTCCCTTTCCACCAGTTAGAGGGCTTTTTAATTTTGCCTTTTCACCCAGGTTTCAAGCAAGACAAGACTTTTGTTTCTTTTGGGAAAATGAGTAATATTTTTCAAGAAAAAAAAAAGTGTAGAATTTACTAGTAACTAAGAAGGATAGTAAATATAATATAGCATGTTTATTAATTCATATCAGTGACTACCTAGTATTTGGCTGAAAAGCGTTGCTATCAAGAGTCTATCACAAATATAATTCACCTAAAAAACCCAAACAACAAAAACCCCAAACCAACACACACAAAAAACCACCCCCAACCAAACCACAGACACCTCAAAACCATTTCAAGCATTCTGACAAGGAGAAGAATGATTTAACTTTACCCCTTCCATGTTAAGGATAGAAAGCTGTGTACTCAAAGCTGTTTCTTGATATTTGCAGATGATTTGATAGCCTCTGTCAACCTAAAGATACATCCTACAAATGAACTCCTCTTGAACTGAAAGAAACTCTTGCATTCCAGTTGAACAATCACCCAACAGAAGTGCTTTTTCTTAGATGGGTTAGGGCTCAAATTTTGTGGCTTCAAATAGCATGTCATTTGTCATCTCTAACAGTTCTGGAACCAAATGCCACCACATTTGCATTTTATTCACAACAGCACAAAGACTCCAATCCTCAGCGTACACATATACTAAATAGAACTTTCTCTAAGGCTATTTCAGCAATTTGGTAGGGTGGAGACAGATGAAGGGCAGAGAAATCAGTGCATCAGATCTAGTCCAGAATTCTAATTTGTGAACTAGTAGTTTAAAAAATAAAAAATCTGCATGATAACCACAGCAACTTTTAAACACTCTAAGAAGTGGCTCACTTTAGGCTAGGATGTAAACTTTGAATGCTTGGCTATAGGTTCAAAACACCTTGCTTAGAGGGCACATTTGAATGCTGAAACGTCACCATCCACATTCAGAATGAGGACCAGGATTCCATCCAGTCTCTGACAGGAGCGCTATGCAAAGAAGATCCGTACTACCCCTTGCTGTGCAGTCTCCTTCAGCTGGCTCCCCAACACTGGTCATACTACTGCCCAGTCATTTCTGAGTGAAAAAACATACTCTAGGAGGTGACAAATGCAGTGGGTGGATAAGAAGGGAAGGAGTTTTTCTGCCAAGTCCACATGCTGAAACAGCTCAATCACCAGGCCCAACATGGCCACGGAACAGGGAACACACCACTGGGCAATCAGGATTTATCTCTTCCATCTTTGACCCAAATTATACCACCTTAGGCCTTCAGCAAGATTACAAAGAAAAGTTCTCCTGAATCTGATGATAAATAAGAACAAGACACGTATGGTTGAATTCGGACAATTAATCAGTTCTGCTATTGTCTCAACCACCCAATAATCTGCAAGTGGAAATGAGTCGTGAATTTCTGTACTACTATGGAAATGTCAAAGTCAGTAATGCTGACTGACTGCCTCAGTAACACACTTTTTTGTTTAAACATTTAAGGAAAAACTACTGTAACTTAAGGAGACAGCCTTCAAGTTAGATGTATGAATTTTAGCAGAGGTATATTTTTTACACGTTTATTCTATTCTGTTCCAGGTAGTACTCTGAAAAAGTGTGTGCGTTTGGATTTATTCTCACTTCACACACACACACACACACCCCCACACCCTTTTCTCTCCTCCAAGTCTAAGACACCACTACCAGATTACTGCACTGGTGCTGTGCATGACTTGTGCTTTAACTTTCAGCATTTCACTCAATTTGCCCCACTCCACCGCAGCCAGATGGAAGGAGCACTGCTGAAAAAGAGCAGGCTAGAGATGAGATGACTACTGTTTGAACATGCTTACCAGTATTTGGCACTAGTAGGACAAAGACTTCCCTAAGGTAGTACCAGAAGGCAATACAGTTGCATCAGATACTTCGCTGGACTAAAGATACTGAGCCCTGTCTCTCACTTCCCTTCATGAGCCTGAGGACAACAGCACACTGGCCACGCAGCTTCTGAACCCGAATCACTACTTGGCATGGCACACTAGAAAAAAACATGCATAACTGGCTTGGACATTTCAAGGAAGGCACTGTAGCAGAACAGGTAAACATACCCATTTTCTCTGAACAATCCTTAACCGTGCAGATAAGTTCATCCTCCTTTTCACCTCATTCAGTAGACCTTGAAAGCTAGATGCAAATCAAGTTTTGAGGTGTGTGAAAATACATGGAGATAGAAGAAAGATGCTTACTTCAGCAACTTCTAACCAGGACACCAGCGTGTTCTTTCTGTATAGACAGCGCATTCAAGGCTGTTATGGACTTTTTTTTAATATGATTTTGCATAAAAAAAGAGAGTATTTAAGATTGTTTGCAGTTCAGAAGTGGAAGTCAGCGGTCTCTAGAAGCCTGCCAATGCTTTCGCTCCTGCAGCTCCAGTCAGCTATAGCTCCTGCCAGAATTACAGGACTCTTTCACTAAGACAGCAACTCCAGAATTAAACCCAAAGCTGTTTGTCACTTCCTGCTTGACTCTTCACTTTCATTAAAGGTTTCCCTAGACCCATTTTTCAGGTAACTGGGAATTCCATTTCAGGTTAACTGAACTGCACTAGTTAAAAGGATATGGGGGCAAGATTACCTTCCTGCTTTTCTTCATACTAAGGTTTACAGAATTATTAAAAGAAGCTTTGACAGCTGCACATTTTCAAGATATCAGTCAGGACTGCCCTTTTAATTAGGATATCAAAAACTGAGCCACTAAATATATTACCTACGATTTCTGTGCTACCGTATCCTTAAAAAAAACCAAAACCAAAAAAACCAAAACCCAAACAGAACTAATCAACCCACCCTGCATGCATACAGAGGCTAATATTCCCCTAACATGACAGTATCACAAACAAGTTTTGTTTTTCAAACTGGAAGTTGGAATCCCTAGCACTCTTCGAAGAGTGTGCAGGTACAGTATTTCTTCTTTTAACATTTAATTTAAGCAGGTTACAAAAAAAAAAATCTTTGATTTTGATTTACTCTTGAGGAAAGATTACTAATTTGACTACACTTATCAAAAAGCTGAAGCCCCATCTATACTTCCTTCTACAATCCCCAAATCGTCATGTTTATCAATACAACCTTTAGGACAAAAGTAGAAAAGATATTTCAATGACAAGCAAGAGAAATCAAATACAGCAGCAGCACCTAGATACAAGGTAAGTGATGCTACTTTACCCAAATGTTGGTATCCGTATTTAGACAAATGCTTTAGTGCCATTTGGAATCTTCCCTAGTTTACTGCCAGCATTACAGCTTTAGTTGAGCCTTTAACCAAGTAAGAACACTCTTTCCCAAAACATACTCCATAAATTCTGGAAAACAGTCTATACAACTGTTTCCCATCTCTGCAGATATCCTAAAGATGAAGTTAAGTAGAGGGAAAAGAAAAATAATTGACATTCCATTTTTATTAAAGCACTGGATGCCCAATAGTTAGTTAGGTTACTTTAGCACTCAAAGATGAGGACAACTGAGCAGAGATTCAGTATCCTCCACAAGCATTTTACCACCATTTTTTGTAATATAGAATCACAGAATCTTGTAGGTTGGAAGAGACCTTCAAGATCATCAAGTCCAACTGTTAACCCAGCACTGCCAGGTCACCACTAAGCCATGTCCTCAGCACCTCAGCTCATCTTTTAAATCCCTCCTGGAACAGTGACTGTCACTGCTCTGGGCCATGCCTTGACAACACTTGCAAAGAAGAAATTCTTCCTACCATCCAACTTAAACCTCCCATGGTGCAACTTGAGGCTGCTTCCTCTTGTCTTATCACTTGTTACATGGGAGAAGAGACCAATCCCCATCTAGCTTCCAACTCTTTTCAGGGAGCTGTCGAGGGTGAGGTGCTCTCCCAGAGCTTCCAGTGTCAAAAGCTTTACTACATTCAGGTAGACAACATCCACAGCCTCTTTCCTCATTCACTAAGCAGGTCACCTTGTCATTAAAGGAGATCAGGTTAGTCAAGCAGGACCTGCCTTTCAAAAACCCATGCTGACCAGGCCTGATCACGTGGTTATCCTGTATGTACCTTGTGATGGCACTCAAGATCATCTACTACATAACCTTCCCTGACACCGAGGTCAAGCTGACAGGTCTGTAGTTTCCCAGATCCTCCTTCTGGCCTTTCCTGTAGATGGGTGTCATATTTGCTAGTCTCCAGTCTACTGGGACCTCCCCAGTTAGCCAGGAGTGCTGATAAACGATGGAAAGTGGCTTGGTGAGCCCTTCTGCCAGCTCCCTCAGTACCTTTAGGTGGACCCCATCCAGCCCCATAGACTTGTGTGTGTCTAAGTGGTGTAGTAGGTCACTGGCCACTTCCTTTTGGATTATGTGGGCTTCATTCTGCTCCTTGTCCCTCATCCCCATATAAAGAAAGCCCCCTGCCCCGTGTTGTTTAAACAATAAACATTTAGCACTACATAGTGAAATTACAGAGGCATGACTAGCTTTACTTTTGCAAGAGACTAAGCTTACAAAACTAAGAAAAAACCCAACTGCTTTGAATGAGTAGATTTCACAAACTCTCATCCACGTAAGTTTAATGAATAACTATCATTTCTATCTGAGTATATGCAAAAATAAGTTCTAAAAGAAAAAATCAGAAACCCAGCAAAATAATGAAACATCACTGAGAAGGCATTTTGCATGTAAGAACTTCAAGTGGCTATTAAGTTAATGTTATCTTTCTTCCTCCTTCCCCCACCCCCCAGGCAATTTCTATTTTGGAACAAATCACTCCAGCAATCAGGGTTTTGCCATGCTGTGCTTTTTCAAACCATGCACACTGCAATTACACCACATTTTTCGGGCACAGACACTTCTGGTGCCTCCACTGAACAGAAGTGTGCTTTCCCACTGAAACTCTTCTATTTGAATGGACAACACTAGAAAAATCAAGACTGGGTAACACAATAAGCCACCTTCCAACTGCAACACACACCCTACCTATGAAGAAAAAGCCTGAGTCTTATATGGAAAATGCCAAACCTACACTAGTTTTCTGTAATCTTCAAATTAATGTTTTTTAAGCTCTAATTCAATGTTTCTCTCTAGAGCATCAGAAGAATACATTTGTTACACAGTATCTTTCAAAACTTAAATGAAGTGGCAAACTACATAGCAAGTCTACCTCAAAGATTCAGCAGCATTTCTTAAGAAAACTGTTTTCAAAGAGAGAATAATTTTATATTCGAAATCTTTAAACTGAAGTGATCACCAGCCATGCAATACCATAAGGGCAGTAATATATACATGCAAGCAGAGTTTAAAAAAGCCATTTCAGCAGCATGCCATAGTTCAGGTATATATACACACCATTGGTTCAGGGCTACCACGTTCCAAAACATTAGAATGACCATTACTTCAACTGGCTATGTTCCCCCTCTCATTTTCTTCATGCCCTTTCAAGACAGGGCTACAATACAGTAATTCACTGAAACACTTCTAGCATCTATTCCTTCCTAGAAGTCCCTTCACTAGCTACCAATACATCTGTCAATGGTTTCCTCCCACTGCAAGATGACACTGCAACTTTCACAAAGTAGTGTTACTTTACTAACTAGGAATTAATGAAATAACAATGCTATAATTAATCCAAATGCAAGACAAATAGTTACCAAAAAAATACACTGATACTTCTGTGCCATATGTCTACTCAAGGGATTTCAAGAATAAAGTTACAAAACCATTAAAAATGCTAGCTCAGAATTTAAAATGGTATTTATAACAGCATTACATGATATAGCCCTAAAAGGAAATGCCCTGTTGAGCAGAAACTTAGAAGTCAATTTACTTAAGACCTGAACTTGTGTCTTCTATCCTTTTAAGTAACATTTGCAGCTCCATTGAGATTTTTTTTTTCCTGAAGTCTTATTACCATTCCAACAAATCAAGTTACTAGTAAGGCAAATGGCACATAAATTAACTTGATTTGAAATGCTTGAAAGGCTAGAAACGTTATAGGTAGTTTAGCTGCAATTAAAAAACAAAAAAACAACCCCACCCCCCACCCCAAAAAAAAGAAAAACAAACCCAAATAACATCTCTTTCCCTCTCCAACTTTCTTTATTTTCAATTACCAGTCTGCTTTTAGTTTGGGGGGGATTGATTTACTGGATGCTGCTTGCAGTTTTTCATATAATAAAAAAATTGACATCACTTCCCCCCTCCCCATAAAAACCCACTTCATGCTAAAACACATTCACCATTTTCGGTTGCATTCTGCTGCTTAGCAGTTCCACTATTTAACATCATTGTCACCAAATCACACTTCCAGAGAAGACCTTAACCTTCACACTTAATCTTGACAATCTCCAATTAAAAAAATTACGGACATTGAGATAATTTATAATTCCTCCCTCTCATGAGGTTGAGATCACTACAAATTTTTTACTGTATCTATTAATAATTTCATTTTTGAATGCACAGGGCTACAACTTGAACACGGGTGTGGGGAAAAAAGCAACTCCACTGCATTCTAGTCTCCAGTGTTATGGCTAGCATATTTTTCCAAGTAGTGCGAGTTAAACTTCAGAATTCCCGAATCCAGAGAACCTGAGGATTGAACCAGTCTATTTTACAGAAACAGCTACTGTACAAGCATTAACATCATTGCTTTGTTATGTCCCAAACAGAAAACCTGTTTTCCAATAAAAAAAAAAAAAAAGGACAGACATCCACAGGTGTTTTCCTATATTAAAAAAAGGTATCAAACCCCCTATGTTTTTTACAGACTCTGAATCTTTTTCACAGACACCCACATTGGTACGAGATTCAGGTTTGGGGTTTTTTTAATTTATCCCCCCCCCCCCCCAGCCTTTTGATATCCCATCTCTGCAATTCCAATCTAGGCAACTAAATTCCCTATTCAGTAACTGGAGAGTTAGGGATTAAATTGTAATTATAAACTGCATCTTTGATGCAGAGCTGGTACTCAGTTCAGCTTGGTTCCCCCCCCCCCCCCAGGCCCCCAAAAAAAAATGAGAGACAATTAGACGGCACACCGGCACAAAAGGCAAACACAAAAAAAAAAGCGGGGCCCACGGAGCCAGATGTCTCAAAGAAAAA
>WUAM01000272.1:1555153-1577842 GCA_024336885.1 Actenoides hombroni | reverse complement strand
GCAGATCCCTGGGAGCAGAGGGGCAGGATCCCCCCCTCCCCTGCTGCCCACGCTGCTGGGGGTGCAGCCCAGGGTGCGGTTGGCTTTCTGGACTGCGAATGACATTGCCAGCTCATGTCCAGTTTTTCACCCCCAAGTCCTTCTGTACAGGGTTTCTCTCTATCCATTCATCCCCAGTCTGTGCTGATAGTGGGGATTGCTCCAACCTGGGTACCAGACCTTGCACTTGGCCTTGTTGAACCTGATGAGGCTGACACAGGTGAATAGCTCCACACCATTCCTATACCTGTGATTCCAGGCAAAACAGAAAAAATCCCTAGCCTGATTCGTGTGGTTGTATTTAATTGCTGGCAGGGAAACTCTGAGAACTTATAGTCATGCTCTGTGACCTCAGGCTTGATAGTATTTTTAGTAAATGCGTTGTTTCTAGTGTTGCCAATGTCAGTATCTTAACGTTGTGATGGCTGCTGCCTGGGACACTTCTAGAGACAGCCCCTCCTGATGGATTCCTCTCATCAATCAAGTCAGCCTCTTCCTCAACATAGAGTGGTGTCTTTGGGTCCAGAGAAGGGCAGCTAAGCTGGGGAAGAGTCTAGAGAACAAGTCTTACGAGGAGTGGCTGAGGCAACTGGGGCTATTTTAGTCTGAAGAAAAGGAGGCTCAGGGGAAACCTTCTTGCTCTCAACAACTCCCTGAAAGGAGCTTGGAGCCAGGTGGGTGCCAGCCTCTCCTGTCAAGGAACAAGTGATGAGACGAGAGGAAAAGGCCTCAAGTTGTGCCAGGGGAGGTTTAGGTTGGACATTAGGAAGAATTTTTTCACCCAAAGGATTGTCAAGCCCCAGAATAAGCCGCCCAAGGCAGCGGTTGAATCACCATCCCTGGTTGTGTTTAAAAGTCCTGTAGATATGGTGCTTAGGGACATGGTTTAGCAGTGGACATGTAGAGTAGGATTAGTTGGACTCCATGATCTTTAAGGTCTTTTCCAACCTGAATTATTCTATGCTTCTAAAAAAACCCAAAACAAAAAACCAAACAAACAAAAAAACCAAACCCAAAATCATTCAGCCTGCTCAGGAACCATCACCCCACCAACCAACGCTGAGCATGTTTCCTCACTGTGCACCATTAACCCCTCAGCCATAGCTTCTCTCACCTCCCGAAGCTGGTTTTGCTGGTGAACCCCATTGTAGAAGTGCCGGGGGGGAGCATTTGCTAGAGGCTGCTGTGAGTAGGCAGCTCTGCCACACCCTGGAGAACAAGCTTGTCTTCCTAAGCAGTGGCACAGCCTGCCAAGCCAGCTCCGCCCGTGGCTCTGCCTTTCCTTGATGTGACACCAGAGTCACAGGGGTGGGAGGGGAACACACGACTCAACCCTTTTGGCAGCATTTCACCTCTACCTGCTGCAAAGCCATAATGTCAGACCAGGAGCATGTGGACTGTGATTCTGCTTAAACTCTGCCATGGTGACCAAGGTCCTGTCGAAACCAAGGTGTTGCCTTCCCTTTGCCCCTCCAGGGCAGGGAGGGACTAGGCTGTGGGACCCTCTTAACAGTTACTGGTTTCCAGTTTGCTCATACTTGGGTTTTCCCCACAGGAGCAGGGAAGCACCAGTGCCTGCAAGGCAGTGAGAGCACCCACGTACAGGTCTGGAGCTGAACCTTCCCACTGGTGACATCTTAGCTGTTTGATCACCTCAGGCCTAAAATGAAGCCATAGTCTAAACCAATTTCAATGTGATTGTAGTTAACTCTTCGCAGCACTGACGAGTTACACTTGGGAAACAGACCTAAAAAGAGTGGGACAGTTGAGTGCCTTGAACAAAAGAGTCCCGAGCTCTGTTAACACTGAATGAATATTGGTAGAGTAAGGTTAGCTGAGGCACAAACACCTCTGATCTAACCATAGCCCTTACAAAATCCTTTATCCTCCTCATAGTTCAGGAAAGAATAAAGCCCTTCAAAGAATTTTAATGATTTAATGTTTAGTCCAACGTCTTACTAACATTGTGAAAACTAAGTAGATTTAAGAAGATGGAAGGAGCATTTCTGAACAATGACTTCATGGTTATGCTCCTGAGCTTGGAGGTGGGTGTTTGGCTGTACCAAACCCACAAGTTAATCCATTTAGTTGAAACAAAATGTTCAAATTCAGTTTTCTAATCTCATTCCTAGCACTGATCCTATTAGCATTTCTAAGGCAATGCTGCTGGGGAGTAGGATGGGCCCTCGATACCATCCCTGTGGCCTTGCTGGAAAGAGCATTGTCATGGGGGGAGGCTTTGGCACCAACACATTTGATTTTTACCTGAGCTTTGTGTGCTTTAGCCATATCCCTTCCATCATCAAGGGAGGGCTTATGTCAGTACTGGTTGTACTCCTCTCATGTTTTCTCTGACCTGCCCAGCACTAGCAATCATGGCATGTCACCTGAAAGCAAAAAGCAAACAGAACTTGTTAGCTTTGGTGATCTGCCAGCAAGGCACAGTATGCAGACTGTGTGAGCCTTCTGGGTGGCCAGAGGAGTGGGCCAGATGTCCTGGCTAACCAACCCCATCCCTCTTGGCAGAATGGCTCTCGCATTTTCTCAGAGGATGTTGGGGACTGGCGAGGTGTGACAGTGGTGTGGGCAAAGCACTGAGCAAATCCCTAATCAGCTCAACTGGGCTCACCAGTATAAGCTCTGTGCTGCTTCTGGAGCACTGGAACAGGATGCCCAGAGGGGTGGTGGAGTGTCCATCTCTGGAGACATTCCAAACCTGCTTGGACATGTTTCTGTGTGACCTTCTCTAGGTGAAACTGCCTTGGCAGGTGGGGGTTGGACTAGATGTCCAGATCTCCAGAGGCCCCTTCCAGCCCCTCTCACTCTGTGATTCTGCTGGAGAAGATGTTGGTCTGAGGGTAGGAAAGGACAGTTTTGAAGAGCAGCTACGGAAGCAGCAAGGAGATTCCTGAGACAGTGAGGCTTAATTATAAAAAGATTGATAAAGTGTGTGGAGGGAAGCTAAAACAGAAATAACCTATAGGAATTATAGGTTCCTTGGGTCTGGGATGTGACTGGGCAAGGTTGTTGCTTGCATGAGGTTAGTAGGAATGTACACCCTTTTTCTGGGAGGTTTTGCAAAGGGAAGAGTTGGAAATGGCTGAAGGACCAGTGAAGTTGGCAGCTGAGATTCATTGAGAGGTTACCTGAGTTTGAGGCAGGTTCTGATTGAGGCTCCAAATGCTGTGCAGTTATCAAGAAGAATTTATTGCACATGGGGAACTTTCTCATAGATGAGCAGCATATGAAGAAGGAAGTAGAAGGTGCTGGCCTTCTCTGTCTCTGTCCCTGTCCCTACACACACACACCCTAAACACATAAAATAAATAGAGCATTGTAGTGATCAAGGGATTTGCTTTGGCAGGGAAGAGTGAAGAGACTTGCGTGTGTATCTGGAGATATATCTTTGTTTTAGCATCAAAGTCTTCCAGGGAGCCCTGTAGGATAGGACAAGTCTGCCTTGAAAGGAAGCAAATAATTTTTTTGACTGTAAAGAATATGACAAAAATGACAGAGCTCTACAACAGGACTGTCACCCCCACAGAGGCAAGAAACCCCTGGTGTGTGAGCTAAAGAGCTGTTCAAATTCGTGTTTCTGTCACTTCTCCAACTGTGCTTGGGTGGACAGTAATTACATCACCACTGATAAATACCTGCGAGTATCAGTATGTCTTATCCATTTGTAGAAAGCCTTCAGAGGACTGGAAACCATGATATCTTTGACAGCTTTTATCTGGCAAGTTTCAGGGATGCACGATGTGCTAAGAGCAGTGCAATTTGACTGTAGTAAAGAGTCCCGTAGGAATCTTCTGTCAGGTTTGACTCTGTCCTGTTGCCATGTATGTAGTATATGGTCCTTTTTCAGTTATTTGAGCACCCCAAGTTCTCATGGCGTTTCCATGCTGTGTTGTGTGCATATCTGTATATGGCCCTCTGGTCTTTCTTGCATGCATTGCAAAACTAGGAAATGTGGTTAATTAGCTGAGTACCTCTTCTGATAGCTTCCCATACATTTTCTGTCAAAAGCTGTTTGTGCAGCACAAGGCAGCTTGACATAGTTTGTTGGAGACTCCTTGGTACTTTATTATGTGGCAAAGGGGGCGTAGAAACAGGAGCCTGACGATCCTGAACATAGCTTCCTGGTGCTACCATCAACCCCCTGTATATCTTGGGGTGTGGTTTCTCTTCAGCAATGACCTTTGGGTTTTTTTCTGTCCAGATAAAAAGGTTGGATGTTTACAGTTTATCTCCTATCCAAACATAACACTGTTAATTAGAAATCACTGGGAACGGGGCAAGATCTGGTTTCATCCATTATTAACATCAGAACTCAGTTATGCTCTAAGAATATAAGAGGTTGTACTGTAAACAGAAGAAATAATGAAGTATACTTTCCAACAAACATTTGAGGCTAAAACTGAAGTTTAGGGATAAAGCTGAGCAGAACTTAATTAAACATGCATTAAACACTCGCCAGACAAAATACACTGCAGCACCCAGAGTGGACACAGAGAAGTTGCCTTTGATGAGGGGACTACAGCAGCACTCATCTTTCTCTGGTCCTATTGGCCTGACAGGAGGTTGGCAGCACATTCTCACCCTGGGAGAGTTTGTAATCTGATGGTTATAGGTATACTTGAGAGGTGCAGATTGAAATTCCTATGGGCAAAGAAGGGAATGGGAACTTGGTGTCCTGCAGCCTCATTAAGTGGGCTAAGCCCTAGACCCATCTTTTCCCTCCGGCTGTGCCTCAAAATAAAACATAGTCAAGGAGTGTCAGTTGTGAAGAGTCCACTATCCTGGAAGCTTGCCTAGGATTTGGGATGCTGACCAAACTGAACTCCTGGGGACCCTGTCCAAGCCATCCGGTTTCTGCATCATGATTTGGATGTGAGCTGCTTGGCCCTCTCAAAGCTCTTCCAGGGACTTTTGATACCTTAAAGCTTACAGAGCAGCTGAGCAGGAGGATTGAGGGATTGCCATTTTAGACTGGGGTGTCTTAATCTCATTTCAAGCAGTTAAATGCTTTGGATATAGACACTAATATCACGGAGGAGAAAAAGAAAAAACGAAGAAAACTGCTAAACAAATAAATGAATACATATTCAGGGAGAGAGAGTGTTAAATTTTTCCTTTGCTTCTTTATAGGTGCGGCCAGCACTGGTTTTGTTCTGTAGTTACCTATTAGAAAAGAAAGTAACACTGAGTTCAGCAGCAGGGCTAATTACCAGCATAACCACATGACCACTCTGGGCTAATGATAGTCCTGAACCCATGTTATCTTTTAATAGCTAAGCTGATTAAACTAGCACAGAGGGAAAAACAAGTTACAGAAATTACCTTCATGGTGCTTCTCCTAGGAAAATCAAAGTGCTTTCCAAGTGTGCAAAGTACATATATCATGTGTCATTTCCCAGCCAGCCAAGATAGAGCTGCCCAGTAACTGCCCAGTTGCACATTTCTGTAGCAGGGACTGGAAGAGCTGATAGAGACAGGCTGTGTCAGCCAGGGAAACTTGTGAATGCAGGGTGAACTTATGACCTCTAATCAGGTGCATGTCATGAGCAGCAGTGGCAATTTATTTTTGCTTTAAGCTTTCCTCTCCCTTTTCTTCCTTCCCTTTCGATTCCACCACAGAAAAGGGTGTGTCACAGCCCTAACTGGTCAGGATGGAAACTTGCACTGACTTTAGCTACTACAGCCTTGAGAAATAGCTGAGGTTTGGTTTTGCCCCTTTGTTCCACTGGGTAGGAAGGAACAGAGGAAAAGAGACATTTCCCTGGCTGAAGGCCAGAAAGGACTACGATCAGCTAGCCCATCTTTTGGTAGCTAAGATGATTAAATGAGTAGGGGGAAAAAACAAGGTGGAGAAAATACTGGTACTTCTAGGAGAAATGAAGGTGCTTTATCTCAGCCCAGCCCCCTTCTCTATCTCCTAACCTTCTGCCCTCATAGGATGATACATGCATGAAGAGTGCCCCTCAAAGGGATTAGGCTCCTAAAGAGTGTGATTGCAGTTAACTGTACAGGTAGTTCCCACCTCTGGGTTAAGAAATGCCTGGCCTGAGACCTCAGGACCCATTTGAGCAATGCTATTTAACCCTTCTCACATACTGAAAGAGGCACAGGCTCATAAAGGATGCCATATCCTGGCCGAAGAGAGGTTGAGCCAACCTTGGGATGAATTTAGACAGATACCAGGATGGGAGGGGTAGTTTTTCAAGCCCTGGTTTGAGGATTTTAATGAGCAAGTATCTCCAAACTCGAGTGACCTTGCTAAGAACTTGTAGCAAATGTGAAACACTTCCTATGCCCCCTTACCATGGGCTTTAGGTCGCTGGTTTAATCCCTTGTGCTTGAGAATTTAATCTGACAGCTTCTTTCCCAAGAGTAATTTCACTGTTGGTGTGAGAGATAGGACATGAATGGATAAGAGTTTTGAAACTGGTCTTGGAACACCCTGCACCAGAGCACTCTAAATTAAGAGTATCTGATAACCATTCTGCAGTAGCCCCAAACAAATAAAGCCCCCACCCACATGTCTTACGCGGCATTTAGAATATTTCAGAAGTTTCTCATTAATGCCCAGACTGCTTTTACAAGTCTGTGGAAGTTAAGAAATACTCTGTTTTCTGAAGAAATTTTACAAGGTAAAGAGACAGAGATCTACTTGAGAGAGTCTAATGGAGGCTACAGTTGATTAAGGGGCTGGAACACATGTCTTATGAGGAAAGGCTGAGAAACCTGGGGCTTTTTAGTCTGGAGAGGAGAAGACTGAGAGGGGATCTAATTAATGTCTATAAATATATAAGGGCTGGACATCAAGAAGGCAGGGACAACCTCTTTTCACTTGTGCATTGTGGTAGGATGAGGGGCAATGGATCCAAGCTCAAATATAGGAAGTTCCACCTTGACGTGAGGAAGAACTTCTTTACTGTAGGAGCAGTAGAGCATTGGAATAGACTCCCCAGAGAGGTTGTGGACTCCCCTTCTCTAGAGACTTTCAAGACCTGTTTGGATGCATTTCTGCATGATCTGCTCTAGTTTTGTCCTGCTCTGAAAGGGGGTTTGGACTCAATGATCTTCCAACCCCTAACATTCTCTGATTCTTTGAGTCTGTTTGCTTCTTTGGTTGCAGTGAGTCAAAGACTTCTCATCCTTTGTGATAATGTGCTGCAGGCTGCTGTTATGCCAATCAGAACTTGTCCTCAAATTTAATTTTTTATTTTTTTTTTAAAGAGAGACTATAAATACTTACTGAATAACTTTACCCTGTTATGGCCAGAGAAATCCACCTTAATTTCTGTATCACCTCTTCCTCTTTTCCCATCTCTCCTGTCCTGCTCCCCCATAACATGGTATGGGCATGAAAACACGAGGAGTGCCCACTGAAGGGATTAGGTTCCTAAAAAGTGTATGTGGCTGCAATTAACTGTTCATGTAGTTCCAACATCTGTGATAGGGAATGCCTTGCAGAGACATCATGACCTGCTTGGGTGACACCATTTAAATGGTTTTGTATTGAGAGAGACACAGGCAAAACCTCAGAAGTATTTGCAACTGTCTGTCTTCCAAAGACATCAGCAGGAGTTAGCACTTAGCCTTGAGAGGCTAGACCTAAATGTTGTGCCTAAGGCTGATGAAAACAAAGTGGAATTAAGTACCTATCTGTCCAAGCTTTGTACATGGGCAATAGGAAAATTTCTGCTTTTCTTGTTTTTGAAGATATTTCAAATTTCATTATCTTTTTTTATTGGCATTTCCTCTTATGTGACTGTACCTATGTATATGCAAGTAAAAATACTTTTTTTTTTTAATTAGACAATCTTAATTAATAGCTGTGTAAGGTGTGTTAGAGAAGCCACGTGTACTTGGAGGGCTTCTGTCAGGCTTCCAAGGCTCAGTTTTATGCCTTTCAGTACTGCTTGGCTTTGTTTATGCATTGATGTAGTGTCGATTTTCAATTCCACCTCCCCCAGGCAGAAATAGGTGACCTACTTTTCAGCCCTGGACATCTGCTAACTGTAGCCCATCCCTCCCTCTGTCCTTTAACCCCTTCTTCCCTTCCTCTCTGCAGAGCATCTGCTGTCTCACAGCCTTCCAGAGAGCTGGGGCTGTCCCACAGACTGCTTTAGGACTGGGGGGATCCCTCTGCAGTGACAGGCAGATAATCCAGAGGCAGTGCTGACATGGGGGTGCACACACGACATCAAAGATGGTTGCAGTTCTGCCTCTGTGCCACAGAAAGTCACCCCAGTAACATCTCCAAAGCCATCTGGGCCCAGGTACCAGCTGGAAAGTCCCGGGGCACCCTGTGCACATCCCCCTCAGATGGCAGTGACCCAGCCAAGCCTCCTGCTGCTGGCCCTGCAGTGTTGCTGGACAGGTTTCCTGGGGGTCTGGATCCAGCCAGTCAGCAGCCTTTGGTCCATGCCAGGCTTGGCTCAGCAGGGAACAGTGGTGGGGCTGGGGTGATGAGGTAGGAGCCCTGGGGCACACCTCGCTTTCCCCTGCACTGGGAGACCACCCAGGGAGCCCCTCACTGGGCCCTCCCTCCCTTCCCACCTGGGTCCCCCTCTCCTGTTAGGAGAAGGAGCAGGGAAGAGAGGAGGGCAGCAGGCTTGGCTGCAGCCTGGGAATAAGGGAAGGAGTCTCCTTGCCTGGTTCAGATGAGCCCCCAGACCCTGAGACAATTTCTGCTTGAGCAGAGGATCCTGGGTCCAGATCTTTTGCTTCCCCACGAACTTCAGGCACCCTTTCCCCATGCCAGACTGGGATGCTGTGTTTGCTCAGCAGCACCCATGGGGTAGAAATCAGATATTCAACCTGCTTGTCATTAATCGATGAGAATAGTTCAGTTGGATGGAACCTACAACAATCAGCTAGTCCACCTGTCTGACCACTTCAGGGCTGACCAAAAGTTAAAGCATGTCATGAAGTCTCTCCATTCAGAATTTTCCCTTTTACAGAGGTACTGTGACCTCCCCAGAGGCCTCCTCTGCTACCACTGCTCTTACAAAGCAGCCCTTGAGTGTTGCCTTGCAATCTACTTCCCCACCAGTTTGTCCTGTCCTTGCTAGCTCCTCCCCTACCCTGTGTTAGAAACCCTCAGCAGCAGACAGCAGTGCTGGTTGCTTGCTTTGTGGCTTTTTCAGGCAGTGCCAGTTCTGTGCCTTGGCTCTGGCTGGTGTCAGGCTGTAAGGCTGTCCGGGCTCTGGCCTTGCTGCTGCACAGCATTTGTGGATTTGCAGGTCAAGAATGTAGTGTGGCAGGGTGATTGTTGTACAGCGGTGAGAGCAGACTCTAACCTGTGGTACTGGAAAGGTAGGGGCAGGGCCATCTGCTAGACCTATAAGAGATGCTCTCTGTTAAAGCCCCCCCTGCCTTCCCAAAGGGCAAGAGAAAGGGAATAAGGGAGAGAGACTTACTGATTAGAAAAGAAACTAGAACAGCTTCGATGAAAATAATAATTAAAAAACTATATATACACAAATATCTACAAAAGCAGATCAAACCCAACACCCACCTGGTGGCAATTACATCACTGTCACCAGTGATGCTGTGGAGCAGACACTGGGAAGGTCCCAGACTGGACTTGGTGTCAAACTGGAGGCAGGTTGAGGAGCTGGATTCTAGAGCTGGATTCAGGAACATGTGGATCAGGACTGAAGGCAGAATGGAGTCCTCCTCAGATGCTGGCCATTGAAGAAGAGCCTTGACCCTTGTGATCCCTCGGCTTTATTCTGAACATGATGTATATGGGATGGATCCCTTGATGGTCAGTTTGGGGTGACCTGTCCTGGCTGCTTCTCCCCATGGGTGCAGCCTTTTACTTTCTGCACCCTGCAATGATCCAGCAGCAGCCTTGGTCTGCACGCACCAATCCTTGGTAGTAACTCTAAACACGGAGGGTTGTCACTGCTGGAAGCAGACACTGCCTGTGAAAATCTGCCAATTACTTCAGACAGTCAGTTAGGAGAGACTGGGCTGGAAAGTAAAATCACTGAACAGAATTAGTGCTGTTCTAAATGCAATTGTGCTTCCAGTCGGGTTCATTTATGCACTGGCTTGACTGGCTATACAATGTCTCCCCTCTGACCAACAGCAGGTGGCATGTTTGGATCAAGAATGTAAATGCTCTGTCCTAGACTCGGGGAGGATGCACAGGGACCGGGATAGAAATACTGCAGCAGCGATACCCTTTCAGTAGTTTTGCAGCATTACTTCATGCTGCCACTGAAAAGGTAAATTCTGGCTGGGCAGTTCTGCCGCCTTCTTGTTCGTGATGGTCCAACAGGAGGGGAAGGGCAGCATTTCCCCTTGCAGCAGCCCAGATGAAGGTGCCCACAGGAACCTCAGCTTGTGTGGTGAAGTGAGAATATACCCATTTTGAAATTGGAACTTGCCCATGCTGATGAGCTGGTGTTGCTTTCTAGACCTTTGGTGAGGTTTAACAGGGAAAGCCTACACAATGTATAGAAGGAAATAACAATAGGGGCCAGGAGTGGACACTGGGCTTTAATTATTTATGTGTTCTCACTTAAGTAATGAGTTGGATGTTACATTCCCACATGCCCTGTGAACAGGTACATTTCAAGCTTTTGATTTCCTGTGAAAGGAAGAGGAAGTCTCTAGCTATTTCATTAATTAGAAAAAGAAAGGCTACTCAAGACAAATCTCTGCCCTCCACACAGGAGAAGCAAAGCAGATGCAGAAATTTGATGTCATTCTTGTTGAAATAAACTCTGAGTTTATGCAAGATCAAGAGCACAAAAAAAAGAGCTTTTTTTCAACAGACTATTTGCAGGTACCCAGCCCTGAGTCTGTCTCTCTCCCACTCTGCCAGCTCCTGCAGCAGCCTTCCTAGACACCTAAGATTGTTTTTTTGGAAGATGGATGTTTCTGTTCATGCATATGGTGGGGAAGTATGAGTTATCTCAACTCTTACATTACAGGATACAGAATATCATGTCTGCAGAGAAAATACCACAGAATAATCCTATCTGGTTGTACATCTTAAGAAATAGACTGACAGGTTCCTACAACCAAAAGTGGTTGACATACAAATGTGGGAGAGAACATGCCACTCCAATTAAAAACAAACAAACAAACAAGCACAAACCACAAACAAACAAAAACAAAACCCCAAATACCCCTCCAAACCAAACAAAAAACCCCAACCCAACCAAACAAAAAACCTCTCTCTCTAATCCATCTTCAAAAGAAGTAATTCAAAGTGTTTGAAACAACTTTGAATGACACGGAACATATGAAGGAAGTACAATTTCCTTTTAAAAGGACTGACACTTATTTTTCTTTAACCAGAACAAAAATAACCTTTTAGCAAAACTGGGAGCTTTGACACCTGCCTTCTCCCTTCTTTTATGAACAAGCTGGAAAGCCATCCGACACCTCTCCAAGTTTTCCATCCCCAACCGTAAGTGCAATCGTAAGTGTTACTGAAGGCCTGGCAATGAAATCCAATCTTCTGTTGTGAGACTGAGAAGCTTTTGTCCCTACATCTGCTGCTGTCTTTACAATGCCTGACCTCCAAGAAGTACTTCTGGTGCAAGACTGAAGGAGATGGTCTCAGGGATTCTAAGCATTTCCTCATTGGCTGCAACTCTAGAAATCCAGCTGGATCTGGAAATAAACTGGACTCTTCAGGCACTCAATTCACAAAACCTAGCCTTAGTTGTAAGTGGAAAAAATTCCAGCTTATAAAGAGAGACAAAATGTTTGTTCCAGTGAACACTGTCTCTCACAAGGCCCATATTAGGATAGTGGGCTCCAGAATGCACTTATTCCTCTAGCTCTTTCATCAACAATTCCGGATTTTTCAAGTTTGTTCCTCCAAGCAGGTCTACTAGTAAAAAGAAGGGAGTTCCTATTCAGTTTAGCTTTCATTTTAAGTGCACTGGCTGATCCTGGACAGACACAGCAGCATGCTCTCTACAGTTTGGATTCCCAAACTTTGAACTGTCCCTAACCCTGTTTAATTCTACCTGGGGAATGAATGCTGTATGTGAACAAACACAGGAGACATTGTTCTCCAGGAACGAGGTGGAACTGTGTGACAAAGAGGTCCCCTGAACTCTACCTCTCCCCTAACTATATACTTCAGTGTTTCCTGGACACACCTGCCAGAACTGCAGAGAAAATGGGTAAGGACAAGGGCTGGAGCCCAGAAAATACTCACCTCTCTACCAGGATCCCTTGTCAGCCTTCCTGTACGGGATTGGATTGGTGGAGAAATGTAAAACTCCTGGTCTTCAGTTTATTGCTGGATCTTGTAGCATATCAGGAGGATTGAACTGAATGGGAGCTATTTTCTTATTTTGTTTTTGATTATAACATTTAGGTTAGTGTAGGTCCAGGGAACCTAAAGCTTTGAGAGACCAGTTGCTTGCCACTATCAGTTATCACCCTTCTTCGCTTCAGGATCCTGATTAATCAAATGATAGGTTTATTATCTTAATCCCTAAACCTGCTTACTTCCCTGTAATTATAGGCAGAAGATAGACGCCAGCTCTGAAAGAAAAGCTGAGGGCTCAGTCTCACCTACATGAGTATTTTTCCCAACTCTAGCTCCAGTAAATCCAGTAACTGACCTCTTGATGTTCTATTTTTCCCAATACACTGGCTTTTTGTATTATAACCTACAGTAGAAAAGAGAAACTAAGGATACCAGCCTTTCCTAATGCTGCAGGCTTCATATAATGTGGGAACTGACTGTAACCTTTGGACACCAAGATTTCCAAATTCTGTTTTGAATGCGTCTCCATTTTAGGGACCGCCCATGTATAGTACAATGCCTACAGTAAAATGAATGTAAGCACTGAATATCTTTCCCTACAACCTAGGAGGAATTCAGATCTCTATGTGATAGATTGTCCAAGAACTAAGCCCTAATCAAACCTGTAATGATAGCCTAATGAGCTGAATTAAAATACAAGAGAAAACATTGTCCCTGTTCTCCTGAATCTTTCTAGACCATGCAAAGTTCAGCAACAACTATCATTCCCTAAGTAAGAGACAGTTAAAGCTGTTGCTATCCCTTAAATCAGATTTATTGCCAAAGTAGGTCTCCCTTCAGGAAACTCTACCAGAAGGCATTAGCCTCAATTAGGGCAAGCCCAGGTCCTGTCTTTGCAGGCTGTCCAGAATATATGTAAGCTGTCTGTATCTTCCTATCCCAAAAGCCAACCCTAGCCTCAAGCCTACTATTCATGTTAATTACAGACAGGAGACCAATCACTAATTGTAAGAGGCAATTAAAGACTTTATCCTGCCCCTGTCATCCCTCTTCCAATTCTTGTGTTCTATAAGGCATCCGTCAAAACCCCAAACTGGGCAAACCCAAGTAAATTGCTTGTCCTAATCTCCACTGCAGCTATCATCTTAGCCAGCTGATCTGGCAGTACCCCTTGCAGTTACTATCCTCATCTCATTTCTGCAATGTATTCAGAGTCCAGCAATTAGCCTGGCTCATCAAGCCTTCATTTCCCAAATGCTAGCTTTGTCTCCCATCTTAATTATAGGCAGGGGCCCTTTCATACTGCCTGAAACCACAACAGCATTGGCTCCTGGGCTCACCAACCCTCTTCCTATCTGCGCTTTTTGAGCAGATTCCAGCAACCACCTGGACTCTGCGGGGAAAGGTCGTGGTGCAGCGTGCTTTGTGCTGTTATTGGGGATGGGGGAGCCACTCCTGGGGAGCACGCACGCTCGACTGCCTTCCCTCCGCCCTGCTCTCCACAGCATCTCATGTGCTTAAAAGGCCACACCACCATTTTGTTGCCTCTCGCTCACGGGACAGCCCACGTAAACCCCTCAGAGCCCAGGATGGTGAAAGGTAAATGTACCTGGAGGAACCGCTACGCGTGCTGAAGCCCTGCCTCTTGGGAAGCAACAGGATGTCATCTGCTGATGGGAAGCACAGAATAAATCTTTTGCTTTCCTTTGCTTCCGTGCACAACCTTTGGTTTTGCTTTATTAACCGGCCTTTATTTTGCCACGATTTTTCCATCTTATTTTCTCCCCTCCATCCTGCTGAGGAGTGATCGGGCAGCTTGGTAGGCACATGGTGTCCAGCCAAGGTCAAGCCACCACACTCATGCTGAACTATCTTTTTTAGGGTCTATAATATAGATAGCTTCAACAATGCTCTGCTTAGCAGCATTTCACTCCTCATTGGTTTGGGGCTGGCAGAAAGCATACAAGCAGATCCAGAGAGCTGCATGGTTTGGGATCAGGCCTTTCCTCAGCACAGCTGTGGGTCACCCATTGTCTGGCAGAAAGCATTTTGAGCACTTTAGCTGCTTCTCAGCATCTCCAGATGCAATTTGTTATCCACTTGAATCCGCAGCATGGTGCTGAATCAGCCAAACACCTTAATCTGCCCTGCCATGGAAAATAACAGCTGGGGCAATTTTGTAAAGGATCAGGGCCAGTGGATTTAGAATTTGGCCTCCTTCCCTGTGAGCCCAGGTTTGGTCCTGGGAACTTAGATTCCACTGGGACAAGTGATACATCCAAGCTGTATTTCCCAGTTATTGCACCATGGAATGTGTAAGCTGTGGGAGTGTAAAACTACACAGATCCAGTCAGAGAGCTGGGCAAGCTTTTCTGGAGCAAAAAGAAAATACTGCCTCTTCCAGTTTCAAGAGAGACAGCACCACAAGTCCAGATCCTTCTTTTTTTTTTTTTCCTCAAGCTAGAAATGTATCTTAATCATAGCAATGGAATATATCACTAGGGGTAAGCAGTCACCATGTGCCCGGTCCAGGGTCCACTTACATTAAGCTGTTCTGGGTTCAGCTGGGACAGAATTAATTTTCACAAGAAGCTGGGAGGGGGCACAGGCAGGACAGCTGTCTCCAAACAGCTGTCCAAACCATATGACATCATATATATACATATATATATATATATATATATGGCTGGGAGAGCTGGCCAGGGGGAGGAGGGATTGCTGCTGAGGAACAGGCTGTGCATCAGGTTCTGGGTGGTGAGCAAATGCATTGTGCATCATTTCCTTTGTATACTCTTTTATGAGTGTTTATTACTTCTCTCCTTATGTTGTCCTATTAAACTGTTATTAAACGAACCCACAATGTCTTACCTTTTTCTTCCTATTCCCCTCCCCATCCCAACATGGGGCGGGGTGGGGAGGAGTTAGCGAAGGGCCGCATGGTGCATAGTTGCTGACTGGCCTTACACCAAAACATCAGCGGTATCAGGAAGGGTCACGTGGATAAGAGGAAAAATTTTTCAACATTTTCTGGTTCAGTACAATTCAAAACCTGAAAGAGAATCATGTCTCTCAGTTTGTACACGTGGGTTTTTTTCTACTCTGGAAAAATCCAAAGCAATGGAGTTAGACATCACCAGGGCTGCTGCTGACTGCTCAGAAAGACTTCATTCATTCTGAGTCTCCTCTAACCAGCATGTGGGAGAATGCAGGAGAATTTATTTTGGCTTTTAGGTTAAGATGGTAAAGTTCAGAAATCTGAGACCGCAAATACTGACTGCAGAAATCAAGACCAAATGGAATTAGTTTTCAAGTTAAAAAAAAAAAAAAAAAAGAAGAAGAAGAAGATATTAGTTAAAAGATTTACTTTGACATCCTATAGCATCAATTTAAAAGATACCATGCAATCAAAAATCTCACCTGGTCGAGTCAAACCAGAAAAATTATTCCCATGATGTGTAACATTTCCAGTAAGGTCACGAGGCTGACAAACCTATGTAAGTTCTACAGCAAGCTAACAATTGTCATTCTAAAGGTGACTGGTTTTCCAATAAACCTCTTTACCTCCTTGCTTCTACCTGTTCTTCTACATTTTAAAATGGAAAACAAGGAGACAGCAACACGATCCTTACCTTATATAGTATCTAAACCAATTGCAATACTGGTTGTCTCTGCTGTAGGTGATGAAACAGCTTTGTTCATAAAAAGGGCTGCTAATCGAGTATTTTAGAAGTATTTATTATAAAACAAAATCCACATCATCTATAGTACAAATGCAGAGTCTGTTATCTGTACAGATATTTATACAAAATACCAGTTACTTCAAACAAGACTTTGGTTTTTGTTAACATAAAGAAACACTGCAGTTTCACAACCAGAAAATTGTTAACGTACGATGGTCTGAAAGGATGAAAGCCTTAAAGTTTTTCCTAAGACAGTATTACCAAGTTCATTTGTATGCTAGAAAGCCACGCTTGAAAAAATAATTGATAAAGACTTTCTGTAACACAAGAAAGATTTTATGGCTCTAATGAAAAGTACTGTAGTGACATTCTGAAATAGCATCAATTTAATCCCCAAATACATCAGCATCAGTGACTGGATTTATTTATTATTTTAATGTTATGTATTTTGACAGGTATCGAGATTTCTGTTGAAACAGATATTAATATATAAATCAAAGTTCACTTGCAGTAATGCATTTGAGAGAAATTCCAATATACTACAAATTCAAGATATGCATGCTCTTAAAAATTTTGAAGTTGTCAGCTTTCAGTTAGTTCCACAACTGGTGGATACAAAGGTTTGTTAAAACCAGTGGAGTCCAATCTACACGTGATTCTGTGGGCACTTGTGATTTAAGGCTTTACTTTTTTCACAGGTTAATATGCTTAACCTTTTAAAATACGCAAGGCACCGAAGTGTTGGGTTTGGTTGTCTTTTGCAGTAACAAATGCTACAAAAGTATACACGTATAAAGCTGTCGTTATTAGGCTGTTTGCAGAATACACCTTTTAATATAAATATAAAAAAGAGTGTGTGGGGGGTTTATCATAAAAATCCTTGGTACTCTTTGTATATTCACGTACATTTACAATAGCAGCAATTGCAATACAATTAGGTAAGTAAGAAAGCAGTCTGGGTTAGTTTTGTTTGTGATGCTCTCCAAATTTCACGTACAACAGCAAAGCAGTCCTCCTGTTTTCAACAGCTTTTGTTTTCTCTCTGTAGGGTGATGAATTCCATTTACAACTATTGTCTTTGTAGTTGTAACCCAAAGACTTTCATACTTATTTACACGCTGCAGGATCTCTGTACAAATTAAACCTGAACATGGCTCCCTTTGTCAAACACAGGTACCCTGGGAATGCTGTCACAGGAGCAGCATCACTCTCAGAGGAAGGTGCACCAGAAGCAGTACTTGCTTTTCACAGATGTCAATGCCTGTGAATTAGTCTGTCACTTATTGTAGCTGCCAAACTTGCTTTTCTCCTCTGGTAAGCCTTTCTAAGCACATTCTCTGCACATATTTTGTCCATATAAAATGACCCACTTAGGAAGTGCCACTGTGGGCTTCCATCCACCAGGATTCTGCGTTGGCTGGAGAGACCCCAGCCCCTGACTCCAGTGCTGGGCTGCAACATGGGCCACAGTTCATGCCAGGATGTGGCAGTTTGCTGTCACAGGTGGCTGGGAGCACTGTCAGTAGGTCAAGACACAGCATTTTGAATGATTTTGTTGTGGAATGTAGCAGCCATTTGTATCACACTGGTTTCCATCATTCCTATCAGCAGGCTTAACATTGATTTAAAAACAAGTTTTCTTGTTTTTCCCCTCCATAGAGTACGATCTTGTATGTAAAGGTCCACAGCATAGTTTGCCAATCTCAAAATAAACAAATTAGAGAAAAATACCCTTTACAAAAAATAAAGTATCTTCAGAAAGGGAAGCTAAAAGATATGTCAGGATTGAAAACGTCTATGTATATTAACATTTCTCTTAACACACGGGAAATACCTTAAGCTGTTTAGCCAAACTTACTGAAGAAAGGGGTTTTACATTTAATTATTAACAGAAAGTGCTGCAATACCTGAAGGAGCAGCGGCTGAACCAGCAGAAGCCTCTCACAATTCAGGATTCGGCCTTCCCTGAATCTTCTACAAACAAGCCAAATTTAACAGTGAGGAGCCACAATAAAAACATAGAAACAACTGAATAACTGATCTGTAAATAACTACCATCTTTAACCACGGCCTGTCTCAGGCTCTGTCCGAACGTGGACATTTATAAAATGTCCTTCAGCACTGTAACAGCAGATATGTTACTCCTAATTCAGGGCTCCATGCCAGGCACTCCTGTGTGTTATTATTTCAAACACACTTGCATTCTGTTTTCATTTCCTGACATTAATGGGTATCACTTGCAGTACAATTATAAGCACAGCTACTCATTTGGGCTGACTCAACATATATCCCAGAAAAATGACCGGCAGCAGAAAAGATCTGCTCTCAAAAATGCTTGAAGCAAACAGGACACACGACTTCGTGAAGTTTGACTGACTGCACTGGCAAAGCAGTGTGGTGTGTTCCGGAGGCACTGGAGAAGGCACAGATCTTCCCAGTAAAGGGATTGGGCCTTGCAAGCAATGCAGGAATGTCCTTGTCACTGGCACATCAGCCCCGCGTGACCAGCCCTAACTGAGTGCTCCTGCTGCCACAGACCTTCTGTGTGCACAGACCTCGCTGCTGTGCACAGACCTGCAGGATTACAAAAGCCCCAGAATCCAAGAGGCACCGGTTGGCATAGAAATGGGGAGAAAAATGATTCCTAAATCTTGCATATGACCTTCTAGATAGCAGATGGAAAACAGCTCTAGGGAAAATGGTCCCAGATTTACAGAAGGCCCATCCCAGGTGTGTACAATGGATGCTGAGGGAAGGCAGCCCTTTTGTTGCTACTTTCAAAAGAATCAGAACTTTTAGGGCTGTGCTTGTACCCTTTGCAAACCAGAGATCAAGGTTTATTGCTGAAAATCAAACCCATCATTCCAAAAGCAGAAACTTTTTTCCCACTCATTTCCACCTTCCTCTTTAGAACACACTGATAATGGCAGTTTCATTTTTAGACATGGGGCACTTAGTACTGACACTATCCTAAAGAAAACATTATTTGTCATACATACAGATTTAGCTTAAAACACTAAAAAGCCTATGTGCTCTTTAGTGATTTGTCCAGACAGAAGAAAACTGAACCAGTAAGCCAGCTGGGATAGTGCTAACAGTTTACTCAAAACGATCCAGCAATAAAAATTACCCCCCATTGCAAGTTTCAGGGCACAGTGGCTGTTGACCAGTCAAGTTGAAGTCAAGCTGTAATTTATACACACACCTTTTGCTTGAAATTAAAGAACATTTCCTGACTTTGTCCCTTCACCTCACAGCTTCACACTGCTGCTACATCTGCCCTGCAGATGGGACCAGTGCTACAAAAGAGAAGACTCGAGCAGCTGCTTTCGTGGTCACACTGGAAGGCAGGTAAGCTGCTGTCTGCTGGGGCATCTGTCCTTTAAACGTAACACAGAATCAACCATACCATTTACTCATTACTAACTCCTCTCCAGACGTGGTTCTATATTGCACCCTGAACCTATGGCAGTCACAATGGGCTTGGAAAATAGTGGTTGAAAACACAGATTCAAGTACTCACAAGCTCACACAGGTAGGCCCATCACATGCATCTCCCTCCAGTTTCTCAGAGAACTCATAGTATTTCAGTCAGCTTTCTCAGAAAAAAAGTATTTGCGCTACTAAAACCTCACCAAAAACCTCACTAAACCTCACCAAAAACTTTCCCCCACCAGACCTGAACTGCCACAACTTGTCATACGCATTCACCAATTCCCTGCGACTCTTCCTCTCAACCTCATCTAGAAAAAACCAGTACCTCTTTCCTACATTTTAGCCTGAAAGGTCACAGGATGGAAACCACTAAGAGCACACTGAGGATATTTCTGGAGAGAAGTAGCTCCTGTCACTCAATTTTTTTTTCTGGTCTTTTCTAGCACCAGGAGTGCAGCGATTCTTTAAAGTATATAGTCTACAGCAATTAAAACTAATATTTAGTATATAAATGTTAAGATGCTTAATTTGTATACAACTTCTTTTTTTAGAAGAAGCTTTAAAAATCAGTATTATGGAGCAGTGTGGGGCTTAGATTCTGATCAGCAAACTCCAAGTGCCCCAGAGGAGGCAATTTCTCAGCAAACATCATCAGCAAGAGGCTATTAATGTACAACTGAAATAAAAAATGAACATGCTTAATTCACCATATTCAGCAAGTGCTTCCTTCCTTCTGAATATCTAAGCTCCAAAAGAATTTGACTCTTAAACCAGATTAGTTCTCAGAAGGAATGCTAATTTTCTTGGGTTCAACTCCAAACTCTCTAATAAGATACAAGCCTTCAGTTGAAGTGGTTAGCATTGTCATAGCTGTGGCTCTTCAAAAAGATCAGTGGTTTAATGAAATTAAAAAAAAAATATAGAAAAAAAATCAGCCAGTGTCATCACAGGAATACAGGAAAATTAATGTAGTACGTCTCTAAGGTAGAACTGTAACATAAACCAACTACACTAATGAATTCATTATAAATGATGAATAGTTTTCATGCAGAAAATGACTTAGGGTATGAAACTGGGTTACCAACTGTTGTAATGCAGAACCAGTACTCGTTTTATACTGTTGATGTGGTACATAAAATACCCTGTGGATCCATAATCTTAATTCAGTTTAGTGAAACATGATCACATGAGAATTGCTTTTGTTTCACCCAATCATTAACACTTGTTCAGAGATCTGCCAAAGCACTCCCAAAGTAACAAACTAGGACTATCCCTCTTGGTGTACTACAGCATTACTAATGTTGACAGGGGACGGGGGAAAGAAGCCATTCCTAAACTCCAATGCTGTATTCTCCAGTTCTGCACAATGCTGCATTTTTCTCCATGAAAAATGGTGGGCATCTTGTTTGTGCTCAATCTCTCAAGTGAAAATTTAGACGTGAAGGTAGTAAAAGCTACCTCAAAGAGTTTTAGTAACACACCAGTGTCAGTGTAAATCCTGTCCTTGAACAATATAGATAGGAACAACAGACCTGGACTGATAAATTTGAAAACACAAACTGGATCAGAACACTGTGGTCCCAGACCCTTCACCACAACAAAGACCTCTCTCTGTCCTGGAGTTGTAGGGTTCCTCTGATGTGCTTTCAAAATAACTTACTGAAAAGACCAAAAATCGAGTACAAATTAAGTTCAAACGAGAAAAGTTTTCATTGTTGCCAACAATATTAAGGCTGTCAAAGGCCCAACACATCTGTTATTCAGCAGCTGCAGAAACAGGTGTGAGTCTGCATATTCAGAACATCCCTCAGATGTCCCAAGTAGGCACTCACATTATAATCACCAGAGCTGAATTTATAAAGTGCCATAAAATATCCAATCCATTTTGTTACAGTAAGAGAGCAATCAAAGCAAAAAAAAAAAAAAAAAGTTATCTTCTGTATTTCAAAAGGAATTGATCCCAGCCCCCCATTCCCTAAAGGGGTTTTGCTGGTAGTAGCTGACAACACGAGCACTTTGCTGATCATGTTGTCTTTAGGTTACAGCAGTTTGTATGAGAGTTTATCTTTTTATTTCAGTACAATTAGAAAGAACTATATGTCTCCTTTCCTTCTTCCCCCGTGTTTTTTCTATTTTTAAACCTGAATTAATTTTGTGGCAAATTTTCATGAGACATATATTCAATTGTTTGAGCGGCAGATGCTTTTGTTCTGAGCCATGCAGATACCATTTTCTACAAACATCAATTAAAAACCAACCAACTTTCCTCATTTAAGTGAATCCAAAGGACCATATCATTCCACTTTGGAAAATGAACATTAGAGATGAAGCAATTCTCTGATCAAGTCAACACAGATGAACATCTTATGAGACCTAGCAGAGTGAATTACTGGGCTTTCAGGAAAACGAGAACTAGCACTGCATTTTGAGAAGCAGGTCACTACTACAGCCTCTTCCACACAGGCATCAAAGCCTCACAAGGCAAGATGAAGGACCTTGGTTTCACCACAATTAAAATGGTGAGTCTGACCAAACCTGCAGTTTGCCAGGCATTTCTCTCAGCTTAAACACAACTTTAAACTTGCCCCTTGCTCTCACCCACAGGTCAACACAACTGCTTCTGCTACCATTCACCCAGTCAAGCCAGGAACTGATTGGAGCTAAATCAAGTTTTTTAGGGCTGGTCATCTTTCTTAGCTTGAATCAGTTCCAGAATTGGCCACGTGCAGAGTGGCACTGACATAAGGTGCCTCTGCACCTAGTGAAGCTGGAAGATTTGGCCAAAGGAAGTGTTCTTCCAGGTGAACGGTGGGCAAACGGAGAGGGAGGTTTGAGATCCAGGTCCCGGTGTATCAGCGCTGCTGGGAAGCATCCAGTTCAGCTGCAAACAGGAGCATCTGAGGGTTGTGATCTTTGCATGTTTTCTCCCAGTGGTGGTGAAGGGACGAGATACTGGCAATTTTATTTAAGCATGTTTGTCTTCTCTGTGAATAAACTTGTATCTTTCTTTAGACTCCTCCTCCCACAAGCCACTTTGCTTTCTTTTCTCACGTTAATAAAAAGAATGACATACGCTTTGCATTGCATGTAAAAAAGGTGACTTACAAATGCAAAAAGGCTCAACATTCCCTCCCCAAATCCTTGGGAGATCGAGTCATTTTCATGACTTCAAAAAGGCAAATATGGCACAAGAGAATGGAAATTAAGTTAAAAAACTCAATTTTATAAATATTCTTCCTCTGTACAATTTCTCACAGCCCCATCCCTCCCACCCCTTTT
>WUAM01000272.1:1538820-1555057 GCA_024336885.1 Actenoides hombroni | reverse complement strand
AAGTTCCTTCTGTTGAGGTCATGAGGAGTCTGTACAAGGAGAGGGTGGAGGGGGATAGAGGTGAAAATAGCTTCGTTCTGTGGCAGGAGACGGAGGGCAACTTTCTTCTGCTGACATGTACTGACTGCGAGGTGTGGGTGGAGGGGGATAAGGGTCTGAGTCTGAGTTTAAATCTATATAGTATTTGTTGGCCTTCCATCGACTAGTGGTATAGTCACTGTCACAAACATCTGTGCTGCAGGGGGTTGTGGGTGGAGCTATCCCTCGTATAAGGTACGGCCTGCAAAACAAACAAACAAACAAACAAACAAACAAACAAAGGCACCTGCATTAGTTGCAGCCTGGGGAAAAAAAGAAAGAGACTGAAAATGCACAGTGCTGTGTTCTCAGTCAAGATGCCTGCTCACTAATATACTATGTGAGCCTTAATTCAGGTTTTCATAGCAATCCAACAACAAGTACCTGAACTGTGTTAAATTTGAATGGCACAACTACCCTCAGCCAGCGGTGCATTCTTCCAGCTCCTGACCAGCCAAAGAAGATCACCAGGACCATTCAGCCCAGTCATTAACAAATACATTGACTCATCAAAAGAGTTTTAAGGTAAGCTTGAGGAGCTGGATGGAAAACACCAACTTTCTCTACACAGGATGCTGACTGTTACATAGTAATACAGCCTATATATATATATATATACACATCTATCTTGCATTATTACTGAGCCACACTGTACTGAAAGGTGTACTGTTGTGTCGAAATAAGAACACAAAAATAAGAACACAAATGTTTAACATCAAAACTGGCATAACCTCTATGTGGTGGTCATTTATTAAGAGAGGGAAAGGGTTTTTTAAACAAGGTGAAGTCTAAACAAGAAAATTTGGCTTAACATCCAAAACTAAAGGACAGATTAATAGAATATTTATCAAAACTTTTATCTGAGCTGTACCTGTAAGATCTCGTGGTTGAAGGAATGTTTGAGGAATAAAACATCTCTGCATTATACAGGGAGCGATCGGTAGCTGGGGAAGGAGGTGGGTTCAAGATCTAGGAAGAACAGGAAAAAGCAGTGTAAAAGTTTGGCTTAATTATACACCTCTATTTATTTTGAAAACGTTATTTGTGGCTTCACTGCCACTCCTCCTTATTTAGTCTCCACTCCTTGCTGCTTGGGTGGGCTAATGCATCTTTAAAGATCACTAGATCAGATAGGCAGTTCTCTTCCCTGCCACATCTGGTATTATGCTGGAAGGCTGGCATAAAGCTGGAAATTAAACCCAGTTTTCCTGAATATCAGCGCACTTCCTTGGACATAAGGACTGATCTCATCCTCAGCAGATGATAATGGGAAATAAAATCTGTTCCAGCTCCTAAACATACCCCCAGTCAACAACCAGGGTCAGGAGGCCAAGTGCCTTTACTATAACTGATATAATTCCATCCTTGCCCGAATATTTCCTTTTTATTGCTGTCGTGTAAACACGTAATTTTGCCACAGTTCAGAGTGAGAAGAGCCTAAGGGCTAAAATTAGTTACAGCCTGCCCTAGCTTGGGTGTGCATATCCACGGCTGCTGGTAACCCTCACACTAGGAAAACAGTTTATTATGCTTCAGAATCATTTAGGATTCTTCCCCCAGTAGGAAGCAGAACCCCTGAGACAGTCAGCAGGACATTGGCCTAAAAACAAGGCGAGCGCTTCATGCCTTGCAATGGGGAAAATAGCAGCATTGCTCTTAATGGTTGGGCCTTGCTACTGATGTGAGCATCTTGTACACAGCTTGTCCTGGGCATTCTGCCAAGCCATGGCCTGCCACAGTGACCATGACAGCATCCTTCCTCTCTATCTTCTCATCTCTCATAAGAATAACACTCTAAAATCACTGGCGTAGTGATCATTGTTTTGGTTTTCTCCTGTGCAGAGTCTAGAAAAACAATTCCTGGCCACGGAGTCGAAGCTCATCATTATTCTAACAAGCCCTTCATCCAGATTCAGGTGAGGGGAGACAAGCTTGAATACCACCCATTGCTGGATGTGGAAGTGATGAGGAACTCCCCTAAGAGCACCTACCAGAAATCCTCATCCTTGGAGAAGCACCGCATGCTAACTCTGGATTCTCTCCTACTAGCACCCTGAGCTGCATCAACACTACTTCACATTCAGATTAAACACAGCCAACAGAATGTCAGCCAGGATGCCTGTGGCCATGTTCTCAGGTATATAAACTGGCATAACTCCATTGACATAAATTATTTCTTAGTCTCTACTCACGGGACCATCTCTCAGTAGCACCAAGATGTGTCTAAACAAAACAAAAAAGGCCAAGACAAGCAGATGCTCAGAGCTCTCCTTTTTATTATTAACCTGAAGCTAGGTAATCAGCTACCAGGAAGAACCAGGTAGATCCCATAGAATGGCACAGCCAGATAACCTCTTGGGCTTCTTTCCTCTTTAAAGATTTATTTCAGTAAGGAATTTTTAATATAAATTCAACGAAGTTTTTTTCTGTCCATCCTTTTTAGTGTGGCATTGACACATCAATCAGGTGCTAGCATGAATTGTTCAGCATGTTACAGAGACACTAGTGAAGCAACAGACAAGATAAATCACGAGGGCTGCTGAGTTCTAACCATCTGCTAGCTCTGACTAGCTTCTTAATGGCTTCATGGAGAAGATAATGGGAGAAATAAGTAATTTTACCTTATCTCCAATTTTACCTTATCAATACATAAGCTCAAAAGCCTCTTTTCCATCTTTGTCCTTCTTAAAGGGGATAGAGAGCACATCTGCCACTGGTCAAAACACTAGCAATCAAAATGCCCACAGAGAGCGTAACAGTTTACATGTAAACAGAAAAGCACATATACACACATAGTATGTGGCTCCTGATTAAATCCCACTGAAAAAATCACCTTATAGCCAGCTGATAGACTCTGCAAGCTCGTGTGCACAGAACAGCGGATGCGTATATTGTTCAGAAGCAATAAGGAAAAAACCAAACTGTCCTATGACAAAATGCTGGCAAACAGTAACCTTTGTATGTCTCCCCTACGTACTCTTAATCATTTCCATTCATACTACACATCTTTCAGTTCACGATACTCTGATACAGGAACTAAAATCCTGTCACGTCCAAGAGTTGAAAGCCAGAAATGGAGCTAAATTACACCTGAAAAAACCCAAGCAAAGTAAACTCTGCTGATACCAGTGTTTTCTTCCAGCGAACGCGCCTGTTTTTCTGAATCAAGAGTCGGCGCTTTATCTAAGCAGCAAGCCAAGTTTATTTCTTATGTGTTTGCATTCCAGTCCTGTTGCGTCTTGTTTGTCTTTCTTCCATGTGTGCCTGCAGCATTACGCAGTGCAATGTGTCACCGGGCCACTGACACCACAGTTTACAAAGACCAAAGGAGGTGGCATCTCCAAGGGAGTCAAGACAGAAGAACAGAAGTGCCCAGGAACAACCCAGCTGAGTGTCACTCTAATAACAAAACATTTTAGACACCACGTAAGTGTTGAGCAATCCTGATGGACTGCAACAAAAACTTTTTGTGAAGTTCAGTGGATGTCAGACTGGGCCTGTATATTCTAAACAGTAATACCCAAGAACAACTGTTACTAACATTCTAGCACAAATTTTTATCTTCCTTTCCTTCAGAAGTGGGAGATCCCTAACTCACAGGTGTAATTTGAAGACATACCTGTGGGTAGAAAGTGGCTTTAGTGCTGGATGAGCTACTTGAAGAGGCTCCAGTAACATGGTTTCTGTCATATAACGGGGCACCACTGCTTCCTCCCATGAGACTCATGGAGCTAATCATGGACTTTCCACAAGAGATGCCTGCAGTGAGACAGAGAGGAAAAACAAGGTCAGGTAAACCACAATTTATGTACCAATGCAAAACAGAAAACAGACCCATGGCTTGGCAAATACATGCAAAGCTACTGGGTGTCACTTTGGGAACACTGTTTTGTGTAAAAACTTCAGGATTACAAGGAACAACATACTTGGTAAAGAAAACATCTCACTTCCAGACCATCTATGGTCTCACTGCAGCACTGAACTCACAACTCTGCTGAGAAAAGAATCTCCAGAACAGTTGATTCAAACTTTTCACCCAAATGTTAACTAATAAATTTTCCAATTAAACAAACGCAGGCATTTGCAAAAAAAGCATCATACATTGTCCAAGAAAAACAAGCTAGAAGCCTCCAAAGTTTTCATTCAATATTCATTCAGTTCGATAGCAAGTACATGAACAGCAAAAAATAATTCTTTTTATTGAAGGAAAAAAACCCCAAACCACTCCTTAAAGTGCAAATCAGCAGAAGCAAAAGAAAGGAAATCTGAGTGACAGGAAAAGGGAAGACAACATTCTCCAATATACACTTAAATCAGACAATACATTTTCAGCTTCTTCCTGTCAGACTATTCAGTGTTAATGGAAGAGTTTAATTTGTGAAGTTTTCAGAATTTTTCAGATGGAGGATCTATTTATTACAAGCAGAGCCTATCTATTTGTGATCATCATTTGTGACTATTTATCTTTTTTGGAAATGCAGTGATACTAGGAACCTATGTATTTTCTTCAGAATGAACATAAATGATAAAATTTTCAGAAGACAGCTTACTTTAGCACCTGCAGAGGGACAGACAAAACCCACTGATACTTGCTTTAATTAAAAAAGCTTTAGTGTGAAGTCCAATTTAAAACACTACTGCAAAAGATTACACCTGCAATGGTTTCACCCTTAAATTTTAACCCCAAACCCTCTTGATAACCATAAAAATATGATACAGAAGAACAGCTGACTACAGTCATTGAAGTGTGAGAAGGGCTAAATCTAAGTTTCACCTTGCTATGTTCAAAGCCATGCCTAGAAGAAAACAACAATTAGCATATCTCCAAAACTTGTTTAATATGAAGAAGTGCCACATCTTCTCATTTGTCTTTAAGTTTGACATCTATCCAATTTTCGGCTGACATGAAATGCAGACTCCAAGCTTTCCAAAGTATGGATTTCTTGTACTCTGTCTGGCATGTTTACAGACAAACATTTACTTTCCAGATTCCTGAACAATATGAACAGAGATTTTTTTTTTTTCCTCAGGGCTTTGTAGTTAGGAATTGGCTATTTCCTCTATGAAAAGTGTATTTTACATTTGTAAAATAATTTGAGGTACATTATTGCAGTTGACACGCTGGAGGGAAGGGACCCATCCAGAGGCACCTGTACAGGCTGGAGAGGTGGGCCCATGACAAACTCATGAAGTTCAACCAGGCCTAAGTCACCGAGTAGATCAACAACATCCAATTTCTGCTCTTTGAAAACTCCACATCTAGCATTCTTAATAACCTGGAAACCTCCAAATCCAGACAACGTAATGACACTGGTTAGATGCAAAGTCCTTACCATCCTTACCAGTAAAAGTGCCATGCTGAGAACTTCCTGGAGCAATGAAATTAAGAGGGACATGAGGGGTGCCACTGACATATTCATGTGGAAAGGGACTGTTGGGCCCAGTGTAGCGCTGACACACCACTCGCTGGCAAACAAAGTACATTCCTCCCATGACAAAAAGTGACAGTATTATACCGATGACAGGACCGATGGCACTGCTGTGTGGCTGTGACTCATCTGAGGCTGGCTTTGATTTTTCTGGGAAGAAAGCAGAACGAAAAAATAAAGGTGATCATTAAACATGGGGCAATACCTATGTTGCTGTCTTGGAGTTTGTGCAGCAGATCAGTCAGCTCATAGTCATTCACACAGTGTCTTTGAAAGTATCTGCATCAAACTCGGGTATCTATACCTCCATATACTCTAATTCAATGCACAAGACACTCCATGCCTCCTTTTTCCCTGCATACACATAAGGCAGTATTAGTGAGGTACCCTCTGTCTAGCAATTCACCACCTATCAGGATTATCATCTTGATATAACACCAGCCTAGAAGTTTCCTTTTCTTCCCCCCTACAGAGTCCACAGGTTAAAGATATAGGACACTTACACAAAGTCCTTAATCAGAGAGGAATCTGCTCTCTCAGAAGCCATTTGGGCTAGCAAGAACATTACAAGATTAAAAGTTGTTTACCTGCAGGGAAGCTACTATATGTGTTAAGTGGTAGATGTCTTCCTAGCCTTAAAATAGGATATTTTAATATTATATATTATAGATATTATAATGAATACTTCTAAAATATGACCTGTTTTATAAAAAAACACTTCACAAATCTGAAGGAAAACACAATCCAAAACATCTCAAATACTTTCTACTTCTTATTTATTTTTGCCTTAAATAGTACAATGTTAAATAATAGAAAGTGCTGCAGTATCTGGGATGACCTCTGTGTCCTATCTCCCCATGATTATGGGTAACATGTTAAAAATTCTTGCCAAACAAACCTGACACCTCTGTGTTTCTTGCATGTGACATTCTGCAGTGAAAACGACTTTTAATATTTATAAAGTAAAAAAATCAAAATAAACTTGGCCAAAGCTTATTAATTTTGCATGTTCAGATCAAAATATAGACACCTTCTCCCCTTAATGAAGTTGTAAAAGGGGAAACAGTTCATCTCAGATTCTAGCCTTCACTTCATAGAATTTTTCTCCAGTGGTTTTGGTTTGATTCCCTTCCAGTGAAGGGAATGAAAAACAACTGAAATTTGAGAAGGATGATAAAGAAAATGTAAAGATTTACCAATAAGCTCTTAACAGCTCAGCATCAAGAATTTATTTCTAGCTTGAAGTCTTTATCTACTTTTCAAACTTACTAGTGCATGACAGGTTTTCTGTCAGCTACAACCCTAACTTCCAAAGAGTCAGATTAGTTCAGATATGATACCAGAGAAAATCAGAGCCCAAACTAAAACATGCTCCCAGATTAACTAATTTAAACCACACCATTCTCATTTTGGTTAAACTCAGCTTCTTTTGAATTCAAGATCCTTATCAAAAGTAGCAATCATTTTTATTCCCTACTTAAGAGTTCTTTCCCTCAGTCAAGCAAGAAACCACAGAATGCTCTGTTCCACAAAGTGACTCCAGAGAAGAGTGTCTTATTCTACAGAAAGACACATTTAAATCAGTTGAAACCTAATTGCAGGACTGGACCTAAAGTGCAAACAGGAAACAGCTGCATCAACTTGGCAGGACCAAAGTTTGCCAAGTGCACAGAGAAAATAAACAATAAAAAAAATAGAAAAAAAGAAGTGGCTTTACATTATTCAGGGAATTGGGGGAAGTGGATGGGAGCTGAGAGATAAATGGAAGTTGAGGGAGAAGCACTAAAAGCATGCTCAGGCTGACATTTCCAACAGGAGAGCTACACAGCTTTTGTCACCGTTCCTCAAGCCTTTTTTTGCAGCACACTTGGGCTCCTTTCACCACTCTGGCTCATCAAATACACTTTTCCTTGCTGTACCCACCACGAGGATAGAAAGAAGAAACAAGGTTATCCTGACTACAACTGATTGTCTCTTCTCTCATCTCAGCAGTGGCACAGCTTCTAACAACCAGTGCTACAAAACCTGACAAGACTCTAAGACATTAAAAGCCTCACAATAAGCCAAGGTCCTATAGGCAACACTATTAAGCAAAGAGCAAACAAACCCAACACAAGGTATGTGTTCGGACTGAAATACACACAGATTAGCCCATCTGTTTGCTTTTGTTCTAAAATGCTATAATCCAACTGTTTTGCTAAACCACTGGGTGAGCTACTAAACGCTCCTTTTGTCTGCCCCATGGCCTGAAAACTTCACACACTAGTCACCCCGATGGCCCAAAAAGAAGGGAATTGCAAATAGAGCACAAGTAAGTAAAATCTACTGTCCACTGTGGGCTGCAAAATCACAGATCCCACTAAAGACTAACAGCAACTTCCATCAGTATGCTTGTACCCTGCACATACCTCCTACCATGAGAATTCAAAGTAACATTTTGCCCAGAAAAATCAAGGTCTGTCCTTTATTCATTTCCTACCTGCACTTTATGAGACCAACTTGTGGTGTCTTGTGGACACTTGCTCATTGCATGCTAGTTCCTCCACACAATTAGCCTCCAGCTTGACACTATAATTACAGTGAATAGGGCTGCACATTTTTAAAAGCTGCTGCAAGCTTAGCAGCAGCTCTGTGACTTCCAAGGATCTAAGCATAGCAGAATCAGGTCCCCCTGGGTGCAGACCCAACGGCTCACCTAATCAAGGTTGAGCTTTATCCCATACAGCATTTTAGAACTAGCTTGAAGTAACACTGGGATTTCGGATCATCTTCACTGCTGCTGTTCCTGCATTACCTGGAATAATAGCATTAGAGACTTGCTACACCACGCTGCAAGCTCACGCTCTTGTGCCACACAGACCAGTGGAAGAGCACGAGAATATTCATCAGCCAAACACAACTGTGAGAGTCTCTGGCCAAGATTCACCAAGCTTCTCTGAAAAAATATTCCTATGCAAAGACTGGGGCTCTGCACAGGGAGGCTGGACGTTATGCCTGAACATAGCACTTGAAACTCAAGGAAGGATGTCTCACCACACATGAGCTCATCAGAACCATCGATGCAGTCTGGAAAGGAGTCACACTGTTGCTTCAGGAAGATGCACTGGCCGCTTGCACATCGGAACTGATTGGGTAGACAGATTGCTGCACAGAAAGAGAGAGAAGATTAAGAAACACTTTGCACAGGAGCATTTGAGCATCTTAAGAAAACCAAAAGAAGTGATACATGAAGCCACATTTTATAGGCATTTTATATTATGACCCAATGGGCAGCAGAGCACCTGCTTTGGTGCTGTGGGTAAAATGCAGGTCTGTGTTTCTTTGATTCTTCCTTCTTGTTGTGAAACATACTTCTCAGTGGGGCTAAAATAAAATTCTGATCCAAATAACTCCCTATCCTTTGTCAGACCAGTCCTGTTGGGACAAAACTGGGATCAAATCAGCAAGCATCTCTTACATTAGCTACCAAAGTGTAGCTTAGCTGATCATCTGACACGTTATCAAAATGTAGTAACTCATCATATTATAAAACCCTACACAGTCCATACAATTTTATGTATGGACTCAAGGCAAGGCGAGGCAGGCTCCTTGCAGATAAGTTAACAATAGGAACATGTAAGTTCTGTGTAGGGGGGACAGAGTCTTTTCCCCGGGTTAGTTTCTTCTGCCAACCCAGGTGACTGCACCAAGGAGAGGTCTACTGCAGACACCACACCAGAAGGAGCTCGTGCAAATTAGCACGGCCTCTCTACGCTTCTTATGTAACTTGGGGATGTCACCCATATCCCACGTGTATAAAAGGACAGTAATATTGATCTGGGTGCACCCACCACTGAAGAACTCAAGATCTGGACTGATCCCATGAGATGTCACTGGATCCAAGGCTGGTGATATCTTACTTTCTATCTTACTTTCTCTCCCCCCTCTCTTTTCCTCTTGCTACTCACTCTTCGTTTCCTCTCCTTGATAGATGTTACCCATATGTGCCTTAAAGTAGTTGCTAAGAAAACAACGCCTACGCCAAAACACCTTTACCCACACCATTTATTGATTGTTTTTAGGGAGAACCAATAAATTGTTTTGTATTGTTCCTCCAAGTCACTGTCATGACTCTACCACCTCTGCATCCCTGCCCTGCACGGACAGCCTCTTTCAGGAGATCATAATGATTCACCTCCCTCCTCATCCACCAAATGGGACGAGACAGGTGCTTTTGCCTATTTGAAACTAATAATCCTATATATCAAGAACAGCCAGAATCCCAAATGGATGCTTATGTTAGAACCATGAGTTCAGAGGAATTAATCTTACTATCACAATCCGCTTCGTCAGATTTATCTTGGCAGTCAATTTCTCCATTACATCGCAAGTGTGCATCGATACATTGTCCTTTCTCACACTGGAACTGGGATGCAGAGCATATGGGGCAACTATCTTCATCGCTCTGGTCATCACACTCTGGAAATCCATCACACCGCCATGCCATTGGGATACAGTCGATCTCTCCAGTTGCACAGGTAAACTGATCTGGGGAACAAGTTGGAGGTTCTGGAGAAAGAGAAAACGAATCGCATTTGTACATTTAATTTTAAGTCCTTACAACAGACTAAAAATGTGACAGACTTTTTCAAGAAAAACACACTTATGACTGGACTGAAGTTCTTCTCTGGCAATATTAAGATCCCAGCAAAAAGGAAAAAACAGGGAATGAAATGTTGCCAAGTCCATAACAAAAACTGGACACATGCCGATCAAAGAAGCATCCTCTAGCAGGTGAGCAATGAACTAAGGACAGGAACTACAAATACTTACTTCGGCTCTAACAGCCACCTTTTGGAAGACACCGTCAAGCACTTAAATTCAAATGAATACTTAATCTCTGATTGCAAACCACATTGCACACAGTTCTAATAACTGCAATTATATTAGCTTGGAACAATTCTTCCTAAAAAACCCCTGGCTTGTTGGGTTAATTGGCAATGAATACACCTAAACCATCTAACATCCGCTTCTACAATATTTGTTTCTCTATTTTCAGTGTGGTTTCTCCAAAAACAAATTCCCAAGTCAGATACAAATTGAGAAATATGACTGGAAAAAAACCCCTGCCAACGCCTGTTAAACATTAAGCTAAGTCCTCTTGCTGCAAAGTCTCTGGGCTGCAGGTCAGTGGAGGTGTTCAAAGAGTAGTCCAAGGAGCACTGAGCCCTGATCTTATGTTCTTTCACTGTGGTCAGAAGGAGAACACTGGACCTTGTGCACAGCCATTTTCGTGTTTGTTGGACCTAAGAAAGCGGAGACTTTGTTCAAATTTGACTTTTCACGGACCCCAAGATCCAAGCATCAATCTCTTCCACATCCATACTGTTGCTAAAGTTGCAGTCACACACTGATAGCACTGAGCAGCAGCTACAACCTCATGTAGAGATGCAACAACTACGTTGTAATAAGGCATTCATGGCTGCTGTCTTCAGAATGTCAAAAGACAAAGACTTCTGCTCCTAATTCTTTACATACAGCAAATCTCTACAACTACCTGAAAGGTAGAGAGGTAGGTGCTGGTCTCTTCTTTCAAGTAACTAGTGATAGAACAAGAGGGAATGGCTTCAAGCTGCACCAGGGAAGGTTTAAACTGGACATCAGGAAAACTTTTTTCCACTGAAAGTGTTGTCAGGCACTGGAAGAGGCTGCCCAGGGAGGTGGCTGAATCACCAATCCCTAACTGTGTTTAAAAGCCGTATAGATGTGGTGCTTGGGGATATGGCTTAGTGGTGGACTTGGTAGAGTAGGGGTAATGGTTGGACTCAATGATCTGAAAGGTCTTTTCCAACCTGGAGGATTCTATGATTCTGTGAAATCAGCAGACACTTTTTCACCATCAGTGTCAGTGACCAGAACAGTCAATGTGTAAGTCCCCTCAGTTGTTACTGGTAGCAACGATGTTCAAAATGCAGGGGGCATCTCAAACAGACACATCTCCACTGATTTCAAAGTTGCTGGGTAAAAATCCCAGTGATGTAATTAAACCAGTTACCAGAGGCTGTCTCCAGTCCCTGCAGCTGCTCTTGCCAGCTAACACTCCAAGCAGACGCTTTACCAGTGGGATTAACAGACCACCACATCACACCTCTGACGCTGGGTGGGAACACTCCTCTTGAAACCCAAGGAGCTTTTATGAACATTCAGGCTCGGGAATGAACTTCACGAAGAACCCAGCCTAAGGAAAGGTTCTCAGCTGTAACCAATGACAAGCCTTTTGTAGGACTATGTTTCTCCTGAGGGTGGTGTTACAGAGCCTAGAGCTATGCAAACCATTTCTGAAGTGCTGCTCGCCTTCCCTCATCAGAGAGGAATGTTGAAGAATGAGGCTCAAGTATAATCAAGAGCTTGACAAACAAAAGGCAAATAAAAACCCACATGCAATTGGTCTTTGAAAATTTTATGAATATTTGTTTTAGTAATATGAGAATTACAAATATAGTCAGTGATCTGACAGCTGTAGGTAAAGATGCCACTTGAAGATAATTCTTGAATTAAATTTTAGATAATTCAACAGACAGACAACTACGTCTGCATTTAAAGCCACATTTAATATTGTATTATGGCAGCACTTGGCAGGCACAAGCTTGCCTTTAAAAACTTGTCAAGAGTATTCCTAAGGTTACATGGACAAATGTTCTCCAGCCAAAATAGCTATTAATCTATTCTGAAATAGTGGCTACTGGCTGCTACTATGACAGACAAGATAGGTTAAAATGTTGTTGCAGGCTTAGTGAAGGATTAGAATAAAAAAAAACCAAGACACTGAAATGGAGGCCCCTTAATTTGCAGACTTATAGCTGAGGATAACGAAGTGGGATATAAGAATCTCTTGTTAGCCATGTTGTGCAACAACAGTACAGAAAGAAAGATAAGTAGACTGATTCCTCCCCACCCTGCAGACATAACCACCACTACTCTAAACCACATAGCATGTTGTGGTCATGGGAAAGAAAACAGTTTATAATGGAAATGAGTGTCCCATGGGAGTTCAAAGTTCAGCCAGAAAACGAAATCCAACACAAAATGAGTACAATAAAAGAAATCAAGAGGACCAACAGAGCCAAATGATTTAAGATATGATGTCTTGCAAAAAGAAACAATGTGGCTCTTGTTTTTAATTCCCTCTGCAAATGTAATGTCACAATTTTCAAAAATCCTGGTATTGTGAAAGGGAAGTCTAAAGGAAAAGTCTACCACATGGAAAGAGGAGGAGAGCTACCTTAATTAAAAAGGATACAATGGGGCTCTTGCCCTGCATTTCATAACCAGACAGAACAGTTTCATGTTATAAGGCCAAATTCGTTTGAAAGACTGGGGTATCACACTGTGGGAATCATATGCACAATTTCTGCTGCTAGGTCATCACGGGTTGAAGCAAAACCATTTTATAAACATTTGTTTAAAGCACAAACCTGTCACATTACACAATTATAAAAATCTCAGTAGAAGATGCAAGTACTTTAAGGTCAAACAAGAACATTCTGCTCACAATGAAAAGTCGTTTATGTCCAAAAACTTAAGCAGAAAACAGCTGGTAGAAGAAGCAAAGGTCAATTTAACATATGATGCAATACATGCGTAGGAAAATGCTACGTGTAAATAAACCCACATTTTAGATTGGAATGCAACCTCAACCCCCATCTTTTTTGACGTAAACTGCTCAGCAGTACTGTTAAATATAACTCACCTCCACATGTTAAGAGGTTCTGTAGAAGCACAAGGTGCTCGGGGCATGAACACCTTGGAGTCCCATCCCCTTTGGCAATGCAGATGTGTGAGCATCCACCGTTGTCACGGGAGCAGGGATGCACAGCTGGAGAAACAGACACAAAAGAATATGAGACACCATAAAAGAAATCATAACTACTCTTAGCTAGGGCAAACTGACACTCACAACCACTCGCAAATCACTTCTGTTTGAGCAACCAAGATTTCACTACAAATTAATAGGAAGAAATGCAGGATTTTTCAGTTCAGTGCTCAAAAGATTATTTACTACCTCATGAGGACTACATTTCTCCCAGTCACAGTGATATGGAGACTTTTATATGATTTCTAAAAAGAATTTGGGAGCTCAGGTGAAGAGGAATGAGAAGGTAGATTTGAGAAGGTCACATTTACAGTGTGTCTAGACATCCCACCTGTATTTCAAGTGTAGCAAGGCATCAAGAATTTAAGTATGTCACTGCAGAATGTCAACCCCAAAATCCTCAGGAATTCTCCTTTAACCTCAAAGAGCTCTTATTATTCAACCCCTCCACTTCCCTGCTACTCACAAAACTGCAGTGTAACCACATATAGCTGATTTGGGGTTTTTTTTTAAGATTGGAAGCTACATGGTTGTGTTTCCAAAATCAGTTACCCAGAAGCACTGACTATCTGAGAGATCCACAAACATTAGGTGAATACACAACAAGCATAGAGAGGTGAGGCCACTGTCTGAAGACCCCAGCCCAACAGAGTCAGAAGAGACCCCATTCTCCTGCCTGCTTCTTTGAGCCAACAACTGAGCATCTGCTGAAGTGATCTGTGGGGCTATAGCCTGGGCTTATTTATGATGCTGCAGAACAACACATTCTTTACTACTAGTCAGGACCAAGAATTTCTACAGGGAAGAAATGATACAGATCATAATTTCTGTGCCAAAGTTGGTTTTGATCTGTCCAGGCTTCTCAGCAACCTACTTTCACCTTTAAGAAATTAATTAATTCACTACAGTGTTGGAGACACTACTGCTTGAGGCCTGGGTCGACAGCAGAAGTGCATGCACGTGTACTTGTGTGGGCACACACACATGTGCATGTGGATTTTTACTCCCCTGTTTTAACAGAAGTCACATGTGTAGGCCAGTTTTAAGCTGTAAAAGGTGGCTCCCATCAGTGTGACTTAGAAGAAACAGTACTATTGCCATAAAAGATAAATATTCAAAAAAACCCACAAGATATAAAATGAATTTCGCTTTTCAGTAGTGCTGAGAATTAAAGAAAAAAATAAATCTTTCTGTATCATTCAGTATTACCTTTGAAATACATTAAAAATATGAGAAGTGGCACAGAAGAAAAGCTGGGTATTGTGAAAGAAAAAAGAACATCTGGATGAGGATTAGCACACAGCTACCTTAGTTGTAATAACTTACCCACATAGGCAAGTTTGAAAATACTTCCAGCTATCACAGAAACTAATGTACATGACACAGAGGCTTGTGAAGTGGAATAATTTCTTCTGAAAACTAAGCCATTATACACAAATGTAGCCTCTCTGTAGAAGGTAACTCGTCAAAGACAATGAATTTTAAAGAAGCCACTACTCTCTGCTTCTACCATCTTGTTTGTGCTTTTATATTCACTTTTGTATTTGTTAGGCGGGAGGAGCTGTAGTTTGTCACCTTGAGGACTCACTCTCAGACCACAGGAACCTGGACCGCCAGTGCAGAAAAGGAAGGTCCTGCCTCTGTGACCCCTTTCAGAAGGGAGCACCTAAAATGGCTCTACCCCTGATGAGAGAGAAATTCCATATCCACAGTAATTCACTGTAGGAGCTTCCTGCCCATTCTCCCTCCCTCACTGGAGGCTTTTACATCATCAGTTGTGCAGAGTCAAACCAGTCATACTCTACACAGGGCTCTGAAACCCCTGCAGAAAAAGCAGATACAATCCTTTTCTTGCCTTTTAGAGGTTTTTCCAAGTCTTATTACTTGGTTGTACTTAAAAAATGAACAACCATTATCCTAAGTAGCTTTTAGAGTGAATTCAATACCACGTGAGCTATAGTACAAACCAGGTAACTAAGTGCCATGGAATCACTTATTCTAGCTGTGCAGAAATACTCCTCTGTAAAACAATGAGGAACTTGTTTCTCCTCCTCTTCTAGGATGCCAACTGGCCAAGCTGAAAGCACTCCATGGCTTACTTGATGCCCACTGGGCAACGTTATTACAATGTTCAGCTGGATGAGAACTTTGACAGACAGTCACCAAGAGAGAGAGACATCAGATGATACTGAAACAAACTCACAGAATTCCTCCATATCAAGCTCTTCCACAGCATGAATGCCTGTTAGGTGAGCAATTCGGCCTTGAATTCTAGTCCTTTTGTACCCATTCATTTTCTCCACTCTCTCAATCATCTGCTGCTGACGATCAATCCAATACAAGTGATTCCCCAGTACAGTGAGTCCCATTGGCTGAAGAATGTTGGAGTCCTCCAGGGTCACACGATTAGCACCTGAGATCAACAAAAACAGAGACTAGTTTTACACCAGTCGACTTTTAACTACTTTCTTATAAAAAAAGCCAACCAAACCAAACCAAACCCTGAAAATAGTGATCTATAAATAATGATCTATCAAACAGAGATCTATACAGTGATCTACAAGGCCACCGGCTTCACTTGTCTACACAGACCAAGGCTCTGGTTGTTCAGTCTCACCTCAGGGAAATGCAACCAGTTGCCATCTGACAAGGGCCAGCAGAGAGAACATGAAACACAGCTCATCCTCACACGCACTGGCTGGTCAGCCAGCCGTGATCAGTCGTGTTCATTTCAACTCTGCATAAAGAAAACTCCTTCTGCCTTCATGTTTTTTTAAGCATGATTAATCTCTGCTATAATTATGTTGGATATGATCTTGAGTAAATGACAATTCAAATTATTAAAGAATAATTTAAATTATTCTTTATAATAAAACAT
>WUAM01000272.1:1505726-1538720 GCA_024336885.1 Actenoides hombroni | reverse complement strand
TTCTTTATAATAAAACATGCTACAAGTAAAGCAGGGTTGAATTTCCATTGTAATTATTTTGATTCCCAGAATGAAACAGATTTTTAGTCTTTTCAAGATGGAAATCAATAGTTAAATGTAAAGAACATTAAGCTGCAAGGGCAACACGATTCCTCTATTTAAAGTCTAATTGAAAACAAAGCATGGTTTCACAGCAGCAATTTTATAGATTTTCTAGTCACTTCAACAATAATACAAACCACTACGTTTTAATTGACTAGTGTGGCAGACAAGTTATTTCCAAATGGTTTATGAATGTCTAAAAAGCATCAACAACTCCAACTGAAAAATTTAAGAACCTCATAAAGAAGACTGACAGGTTTATGGTTCTTTCCTCCCTCTCTGAAAGTTAACCACTGGACATCTGAGGTTATTCCATGATTTAGCAGGATGCTGTTAATCAGGGTGTACTGCAAGCTTCAGAAACCTCCACAGCCACATAATCTCCTCAAGCCTACGAGGCTGTAAGGTTTTCTAGACCAGTCTAATTGGCATGAAGGATGCTACACACAATTTTGGTCCAATTTATTCAGCAGCCTCAGTTTACGCTAAAATCCTTTTGCTAATATATGCCCATTTTAAAGTGTTTTGCCCAGAAAACCTGTTCAGAGGAACTAATTAAAGCCAACATAACTTTGGCTGTCAAATTTCTTCAGAAGTTGTGATGCAAGACTGCAAAACATTTGAAAATAAAAATACGCTGTTAACTCATTTAAAAAATCAACAGCTCAGTGAACCAAATTACAGTGAGCTCAGCTGGATCAAACACAGCCATAGTTTTCTAGCTATATAACCTCTAGTTAATAAACATTGTTTTCTTTAATCCTGTAGCCTTCTCCTGCTTTTATCTTACTTATAGGATTTGATTCTTTAGCTGTGATCCCATCAATTAATGTGCACTATAAGCTTTGGTTCAATATTATATATTATATGGTATCTCAACCAGAGAAAGTTTAGTTTTCATTGTAAAAAGAGCCAAATAACTGGATTAAAATACACATCCAGCATGAAAGCATATGCTTGCTAGGTCCACTGCATGCTACAGCTTCCTTAAGTAATACGGCTTCCTATTACATAGGGGCCATCTTTTTATCACTAGTTATTAATCCCATCCTCCCTTCTTGATTCATTAATGTCTTCCCAGCACATTCCTCCCCTCACCAAACCATATCATTTCCACAGAAATCTTCTTTGGTGCCTCTTTTCTCTCTCTTGTGTCTGTGGATACTGCTTCAGACACAATACCTGTGTGGTATGAAGCTTTTTTCCGTGTTGTCATTTTACTTTTGGATTTCCTCCTGCAGCACTTCACTTTCATCACTAGACAAAACCCTCTCAGAATCTCTGCTGCATTTTGCATCATGTGTCTCACTGTCAACCTTTTCTTCTCAAACATGGGTTGTTTCACAGGTCAAGTCTTTTCTCCTTCCTATCTTCTTTTCTCCTGAAAATTTTTGTAGGTTTTCTGCCACCTACCCTGGATTGGACATTTTGTGGCTACACAAGCAGTTTGACAGTACCTCCCTGTCTAGCTTGATAACTGATGAAAGACGTGGGCCGCTTTACATTCCGTGCTCTGGCTTCATGTTTTTACTCTCTCTCTGTCAGAGGAGACCAGAGTCTGACTGTAGGTCAGTTCTAGATGTTAAAAAGTGAACTGTCTCTGTAAAAAAGTGAATTTTTTTTCTCCTGTTTTAGTTTTAGTTCATTGCCTCATTACACCACAAGGGAAGGATGTGACTACATGACAAGACAAGACGAGCCACCAAAAATTGGAGAATCAGCCTTTTATGGCAGACGTCAACCACTAGAACAGCCTGGCTTCTACTCCCTCCCACTAGTTCATTTCTCTCTGCACTTCTTTTAGGAGTTTCACTTCCTGATACATGGAAATGTCCTGATACAGCATCAAAGAGGGAACAATGTCCAATACATACACACACTCCACTCCAGATGTTTAACTGCATACCACATACCTGACAAGTCACAGCTTTCAATGCGCTTCAGATCTGCATCCACCCAGAAAAGCTTTCCAAGTTTGTTATCAACCACCAGTGCTACTGGTCGGATCAAGCCAGTTGTAAAAAGCACTTCTCTCTCCGTGCCGTCAAGGGCTGCACGCTCAATCTTGGGAGCTCGCTCTTGCATGTTGGTGAAGTACATGTACCTGAGAACAAAGACACCGGCTGCTTAACGGAGCTTCAGCAGGGAGGCAACTCATCTTGGCCCACACAAGTTCTGTGCTGTAAGTGGGAATGGTTTACACAGGGATAACTGTGGTGGCTGTTTCTCCCAGCTGCAAAGATCCACATCTGCCAGCTGCAGAACCCCAAACACGTGCTAACTGGCATATTAAGACAGCTTGAAATTAGCAGCATTTGTCCTTAATAGACTAGGCCGCTAAATGCCTCAGCACTCAACACTGCTGTGCTGGCAGCACTGGTCCTGCAGCAGAGGTGGGGACTGTAAAGAGACTAGCACAGACTTCCTGCAACTGTCCTTGGGTAAAGCTGTCCCCATCTGTCAATCAAAGCCCAGCAGCTCTTTCTGACAAAAAAACACTGCCACCTCCTCTCCTGGGTTGCTTTCCTTCTCAGCAAGTAGAACTTCCTACTGCACTTAGAGGAGCGATGATCACCGACAGAACCACTGAGGATGGCACGCTCCTGAGGTCTTAGTTCCATAAATCCTTTGTACCTGCCTAAGCCAGTTCAGCTGCAAACAGAAGCAGACTCTGCCTTCCCCCCACGTGGAGTAAAAGGGCTTGTGCACCAACATGATGAATAGAGAACTCCCTTGGGGAAAAGTCCACTCTTTTTTCAGTGGGGATAACACAGGCAAGCTCCTTACAGCAGTGGGCTGTGTTGCTGCTTAGCCTTCTGTGATGGCACAAAGAGCAGAGGCAGCAGAGTAGAGACTGAACGTGCAGCTAAGGGACAGGTGGAGGGAAGGACTTCTGGAACTAAGGCAGAAGAAGTTCCGTACACAGGTCACGCATTCAGCTCTCCCAGGTAGTCAGTGTTCAGTACAGTCTCTCCCCAGTCTTTTTCTCCTTTAATTTAAAAACAGATTTACCTCTAAATCATCTGAAAACCTGACTAGAAAACTTGAGAGTTTTAGACACCGACAAAACCAAATTCCCCTTTTAATGGAGAAAGCAGATAAGCTTTTATAAATAGAAGCTTATGTCCAAGTGACTCAGTCCCAATAAGATTAGAATCCATCTTCTAATCCCCCTCTCCCCACAGCAGGTTTTGAACTATGCAGAGTACACTGAGTATTGCATAAAATACCAATCCTACAAATGCTCTACAGAGAGTCCCTGGGTACTACTGTATCCACATAGCTACAAAATACTGTCATTGACTGTCTGGGAAGCACACAGCAAGACATTTAGTAGTAATCTGGGATTTAAGCATCTAATTTATTAAAGAGAACAGTAAAGGATCATCTCTGACCTTTAAGAATGAAGTTACTAACCACCTGAAGTGGAGATGGGATCTGCTGGTTCTAACCAAAACTGCTTTGCAGCAAACCAGTATACCTTCCTCCTGCAGGAAATCACTCTAGTGCATCCTACTTGTTTTAATTAATTTCAGAAGTTTTTGAGGTACACATCAAGGCAGAACTATAAAATGTATAGAACATAAGGGGTTGGTTTGTTTTTTTAACTGTATACTATTACATTAGTGGCAACAGTTGTATCAGATCCATTTTTTTCTTTTTTTTTTTTTTTCTGGAAACATTTGTTTTAGGATGAACAAACATTTATCAGCCAGACAATCAGCTCATATAAACACAGTATAAACTCTCCTGTTTTTTTTCTATTAGCTGTCGGCTGTGCACTCATGCAGTGAACAGGATAAGGTGGGTTTGCTTTGGTTTGACCATCTGGGTCAAGTTCCCCAGTATAACCAACCACAGGGCAGGGTGAATGTCTCTGTTGTCACATCAGAGGAGGCAGCGAAAGAGAGAACAGGAAAAGAAAGCTGGATCCCTTTAAATGCCAGAATTGGATAAGCAGTCACCTACCTCCTGAACACTTAAATATGCAAAAATTCTCCTTTTTAGAATACACAGATCATAGAATCATAGAATACCTGGTTGGAAGGGACCTCAAGGATCATCTAGTCCAACCATTTGAGGTAAACTATATATATATATAGCTTAAATGAGCTGGCCCAGCACCCTATCAAACTGAGTCTTAAAAATGTCCAATGTAGGGGAATCCAGCACTTCCCTTGGGAGATTATTCCAATGTCTAATTGTTCTCATGGTGAAAATTTTTCTTCCGGAGTCCAATCAGAATATCCCCATGAGTAACTTGTACCTATCGCCCCTTGTCCTTTCCACGTGACTCCTTGTACAAAGAGAGTCTCCATCTCCTCGGTAGCCACCTTTTTAAGTACTGCTACACGGTACAAGATGCAACACCAGGTTCTCACACAGGGCTGACACGCATCCCAAGAGTGCTCTGTCCAAGGCACAGAAAGGAACCTCACCCTCGCTCCGCGTTCACTACAATAGCTCTGGGCCTGTCGTGATCCCCTCGCAGCACCATCCCAATCGCCTCGCCGTTCAGCCTGTGGACGTTGACCGAATTTGTGGCCTCGCAGGTCCAGTACAAGGTGTGGCTGTAGATGTCAATGCTGAGGTCATGTGGCTGCTTCTCTGGGTTCTGGCTTTGGTTTGGAGTGCTCATGACAGTGAAAGGCTGCAAGACAGCACATGGGAAACAATTTCCAGTCGTTATTATGATTATCGATTGAAGAACGCTGATTGCACAGAAAGCATGGTTTACCTACCTGATGGTCCTGAAACACCTAAAGCCACTCACAAGGAAACAATAAATCTGATAAAGCTTAACAACAAAAGATTTGATTCAAACTGTGGATGAGAGGAAAAAACATCTGGACAATAAGATTATGCAAAACTCCCCAGAAAGCAGTTGAGGGGCCTCCTGTAAGTAGAATTACTTAGCAGAGGCTGGAAGAAAACAATAGCACATGTTTATGCACAGAAAAATTGTGAATGGAAAAATGCAAGAAAACAAGGCAGCCTTTTGGCCAGACCTGCACTGTTAGAGTCAGCTGAACAGATCTCTGTCTCTTGCTGAAGTCTCCCTGCTATATTATTTATAGCGTAGTAGATACTGATTTTCTCCAAGTCTTAGCTTCTCTTAAAAACTACAATCTTTTAACAAAACTTGGTCATGTTTGCTTACATGTCAAATGATTCCAGCTTTGCCTCACACCTATACTAACAACATTGCCTTGATTTCACCCTCCTGTCTTTACTATGGACCTTACAAAACTTGACATTATTGCCAAGTTTCTGGAATCATTACCCTCAACTCCTCCCAATATAACTAACATATTATTTACGAGACTTTTTAACTCTATATTGAATACTAACATAGCCTTTGATACTTTGTTTCTGTGAAAAGCAATAGATCACTCAAAGAAAAGAACCTTTCCATTGTTTAACATTACCCAGGCTGCACAAGCACGCAGCCAATCCCAGTGCCACTGGCTAGTAAGACTGCTGGCAGCACTCCCAGCATCAAAGCAGCCTTCAAAGGTGACTGCTTTTGGTGACATGATAGGTGAGGTGAAAGCAGTGGCTTCCTTAAGTGTGCTAATGTGGTGCTCCAGAGCCAAACACCAAAAGAGTACCAGAAAAAGTTCATATGGGTCAAGAAAGCTGAAGACACCATTCCATGCTCAGCTTAAGTCAATCCAACACATTACTTGTGAAAGTTATATTTCCACAATTTGGTTTCAAGCCTCCAAGTTCTGCATAGTGATAAGGAGGCTTTTTTTTTTATATATATAAAGCTTTATCCCTATTTTGTCTTGACAGTGTGCCTAGAAATAAAAAGGTATCTTTCTTTTTCTGAAATCAAAGGTAACATTACCCACGTATGAAATTCATATGCATCAACTGCAAGCAGCAAGAATTAGCAAAATTAAGAAAATACAAATAGTGAAAATTGGAAAGCCAAAATCTGAAGGGGATCTGCATCTTCAAAGCTGTGTGACCATGGTAGAGGAAAACACAAAGCACATAAATCTCCCTTGCAATTTGCACCTAGCAAGTACCAAAGAGAAGCTAAACTACAACAATTAGCACCTAGTTTAACCCCAAAAAACAAGAGCAAAACTTCAAAATTCATCTAGAACCCAGGTAGCTGCTCATCCCAGCACACGTTCGCTCAATCTCCAAAGAAACGGCCAAAAACCAGAATTCTTTTCTCTACCTTCAAAAGGAAACCACAAAACCTCTGAGTTCCTAGGTGCATGAAGAGACCAGTCCCTTTGCACTGGTACCATGTCATATTGTTTAGATATGACTGCCTAAGACCTAGGAAAATACAACTTGCCCATTCTCCATTTTGTTTTATATTCCTATTCAACCACAGTTTTTAAAGAATCTCTTATCTTGACCTGGGAATTAAGCTATGTTAACACATACCACTGCCTGGAAGAACAGTACACTTCTTTCCACTGTTGTGTGAATAACTAGCACAAAAGAGTAATGTCCTCAACTCAGTAAAACAATTAAGCATGTGGATAAGCCTATCCCTATCTGGCACAGCAATCAGCTCTAAATTCACCCAGGGTTTAACTACAGCTTAGATAGCCGAGAGTTTTCATTTTGGGAGAGCTTTACAATGATGACAATATTATCACACAATTGGCACACACAATATTGATTTTAGAATGCAATTTATCTGTCCTGAGTATAAACAGTACGTCTGCCTTACTTCAGTGCCCATCCTTAATTACAGATTACTATACATACGATGTACCATATTCTATTACACTTCTTTGTGTATAAATTACAATCACAATCCCAAAAGCCTTTGGTAATTTTCACATGTAAATGGAATATATGTGAAAAGTGCTGGTAAGAGTGAAGTTTAAACTGATGATTCCTTGGTGCAGGTGACAGAAGGGGAAAGTCAAGCATAAAGTATAAAGCACACAAAAAGGCCAACACAAAACTATATACACCGTGTCAACTTGCCTGAGTGCCATCATCTTTGGCTCTTTTTATAATATTCTGACGTCCATCCACCCAGTAGATGAATTTATCTAAGGGATCATAATCAATAGCCTTGACATTCCTTAGACCATGCATAGGCAGGATGATATCTGGACTTTGCTGATCATCTGGTATCATCCGGCTAATGGCAGATTTTTGGCTAAATAACAGGAAGCTGGCAGGGGCTGAAACGAGCCAAAACAGAACGTGTAAGAAAATGTAACTCAGCTCACACAAGCAAAAATATACCTGCACAGAAGGCAAAAATATTTAGGACAAAATCCCAGAGAGACAATTGTATTCAGAATGGAAACTAAGGTGATTCATAATTAGAGATTTTTGCTACTGAGTTGAAAAAGTTGAGCCTCGTTGAGCCTCATCCCATTGGCCTCAGCCCACCAATCCAGCCTGTCCAGAGCCTTTCTACGCTCAAGCAGATCAACACCCAACTTGGTGTTGTCTGCAAACTTACTGAGGGTGCTCTTGAGCCCCTCATCCACATCAATCTCATCCAGACCAATCTAGTTCTCATCCAGGAGGATGCTGTGGGAAATGGTGTCAAAGGCTTTACTGAAGTCCACGTAAACAACACCCACAGCCTCTCCCTTGCATCCACTAAGCAAGTCATCTTGTCATAGCAAGACTGGCCTTTTGTAAACCCATCCCTTCAGACGGTTAAAATTTCCTTATATGCTATTGTGTCAGGATGCCTCAAGATTTTTTTGTTAACAGTCCACTTTCTACTAATCTGCCATTTTTACTAGAAACAGAAATTCTTACTGTCCAGCCAGTGAACAGGCAGGCTCATAATATCACATGCAGGGGGAAAACAAACTTACATGAATTTCAAGTGCATGTGCATGCTGTGCAGACCTAGGAGGCTGTTTTCTTGGCTGTTATTTTTGCCGACTTTATTAAACACTTAAGTGAAAATGGTATTTTTTGTTTAGAATTTCTCTTCCACCCACCTAAACACTTAGGTAAGGACTGGGAAAGCTTCAATTGCACAGTGGAATCACCTAGAAAGCACTTCCAATAAAACAAGGAAGACCAGACTTCGTAACGCTGTCATTTCCAAGATCTGAAATACACATCTTCAGCCCTAATTCATGTCACAAAGATGGATATAAAAGTCCATCCTCTATCCTCTTATTTAAAGATCACATTTAAAGCCAGAACCTTTGAAATGGACTTGGGACACCCCTTTCCTTTCTATACTGAGAGGGATCACAAGTGCCTGGGAGCCATGACCACTGAAGAATACAGTAGTAAACAAAAATGCTTACAACTACAGTTCCTGCTGTTGGGATCCAAGGTGTAATGAGCAGCACAGCCACACCTAAATCCATTTGGTATGGCAAGGCACAAGTGACCACAGTGGCCATTATTTTGCACACAATCATTCAAGCCATCCTGACGTGAAGAATGGAAGACCAATATATCCATCACAAAATCCAGATGGCCCTGAATAAGCGTCCTGTTCTTCCCACTGGTCTTGTCAGCTCTTTCTATGCTGTGAAGATTCCAATCTGTCCAGTAGATGTAGTCGCTGTATTGGGTTAGTCCGAATGGATGAGGTAGATCGTCTGCTATGATTTCTCGTTCTTGTCCTGCAAAAATAAGGATAATCAACTCAAGGACAATTCCCAAGTCACGAAATGCAGAGTGTGACTGGTATCAGGAAAAAGATTTTTCTTCTCTTTTTAAAATAAAGCCTCATTTTCCAAGTCAGCACCATGGGGTTCATTATTATGCAGTACCTGCTCAAGAGGTAACCTAAACACTTGCATTCAAAAACCTTATCCTCACACCCTCTTGCCTACAGAGCCATTTGAAACTGTGCCAGTGTATTGTCATTTAAATAAATAACACTCTATATATCTTATGCTTATTATCCCAAATAGATACTAGAAAATATATTCAAGAATGCTATTAGCTCCAGGAATCACTTTGGCCAATAAAAAACCCAATTAATATGCACAAAAGCAACAGCATACAACCAACCTGACAACAACTATGAGAAATTACAGTGTTTCACTCAAGAAACAAATCTTTTGCAGTGTGATTTAACATAAAGCTACCCAAGAGATTAGGAAGCTATCTGTTTGGCAGGTATCACAACACTCCCACACTCAGTGGCTCAGCAACATTCACAACACGTTTCTAGAGCATTACGTGGCCTCTCCCAGAGATGCACTACTAAAGTAGATAAAGTCTCATTGTAAATCACTTTCCTAAACATTTTCAAGCATAAATCTCCGTGAGTCTCTGTCACATTACATCAAATGATAATCTAGCCTTCATCAGCATAATCTCCTCCTGCCTCAAACAAACGTCCCATGCTAGGTTCTACAGAACACCTCATTTGTCTTCCTCTGCCCTACTTTCCATCATGCTTTTTCCCATTTGGCCAAGACTGGAGAAGGAATGAAAACACCCAAATTAAACATATTGTCAATCAGAGAATTGCTGTAACAGTACTGTATGAGTTTGCTTAAATACCATATGCTCTATCACATAAACATTGATTTTTATCTTGGAATCCCAGAGGCATTAATTCCCATTTCTCCAAGGCCTCTCCTTGGAAATGGAACACGGACAGGATGTCAGGTCAGGAAGTTCTGGATTCCATTTCTGATCCTATCACTGATTCACTGTTTGGCATTTGGAAACTTACATAAACTCTTTTCTTCTCAAAAAGGAGTTCATATGTGCCTCTGCTAAAACCTTGAAGACCACTTAATATTTACAAAACATCTGGACAATACAAAAGCTCTGTATCAGCTGCAGAAAACAAAACTCCCTTCTTTTACCCAGTTAGTTGTCATATCAGTATCAATGTTATTATAACATATAAATATCAATGTTATCATCTCAATAGCAAATCAACATATCAAAGTTTAGTAAATCTTAGCACAGCCCTTGTATGTATAAACGACATTCCAATGGAAGATGCGAAAATGTGTAAAACTGTGCAGAAAACATGTCACAGTACACTGCACAAGTAGCTGCACAACCTTTCAGGCCGCAGGAAATGCAACAGTCTTTTGGTTTTGAACTAATATAACTGGTCTGAAGGTGGAAAGAAGAGAAAATCAGTTTCCAGACTGAAAAGTCAGGGGTGGTTTACAGTGAACCTGTAAGTTGTCCTCACTTAAGAGAAACTCAGAAATCATCGCTGCTTTGGTAAAACACAGGCAGTTTCCTATCAGCACAGAGAAATGACATCACCATCATGATAAATCACTATATGGTTATCCATTTAGGAAGCTTTTTTTTATCTCCTTCAACTCTCCATCAACTCTCCACTTCCTCCCATAAGTAAAAATATACACAAGGATCAACTATCAGTTATATCATCCCAATTTCATATTATTCAACTGCTTCACCACAGTGAGTGAATTTTTCTGTACCGGTTGGTGTAGTAGAACACGAGATTACCTAGCATATTTGATGACTCAATCATGCTTGTGTCTAAGTCAGTCCAATACAGCCTTTGGTCTGCATAATCAATAGTGAGGTCATTGGCACGACCCACTTTATCCACCAAAGTGATGCTGTTTGTTCCGTCCATATACGCTCGCACAATCCGCGGCTTCCCGCCCCATTCAGTCCAGTACATGTATCTGCAGGGAGAATAAAAAGGGTACCTCAGCCAGGGGAGATTATGTTTAGCTGCATGTTTTGATTTTTCTACATTTATTTTTAGTTCTTTAAGGAAAAAAAACCCACAAACAAACAACAAAAAGAATAACCCATGTGGTTATGTGAAGTATTACAGTACTCCTTTTCTAGATAAAGGCAGAAAAAAACAATTGACAATTCTTAATTTTCCCTTTGTCACCCATAGGGCTGGGGAGTGTTTAGCACCTTTGCAAAGACCCTGAAGAGATGGAGCTACATGAACTGCCAATTAACTTGTCACACACAAGAATATGCACACAAAGCTTTGAAAAACAATGCTGGCCCTTACCCTTTGGTAGGATCAAGAGCCAGAGACCTTGGGTTGTCCAAGTCCTTCCATACAAGGACCTGCCTATACTGTCCATCCAGACGGGCTACTTCAATGCGATTGGTTCCAGTATCTGCCCAGTAGAGGTTCTTTCCCATCCAGTCTACAGCCATTCCCTCGGGATAATCCAGCCCAAACTCAATCACGTGTTCAACTGAGCTCCCGTTCATGAAAGCTCGGCTTATGGTCTGGAAAACAGTTGTGGAAAAATATTATAGCACCTACAGATACCCCACTGCAATAAAAAGTGATCATTATTACAAAGTTAGCATACAAAAAGAAATTACTAAAAAAAATCAGCCAGTGTTACATTTCTCCAAATAAATTTGTTGTCAAAAGAGATCTAGCAATGCATGGATAAAATACCTGAATTTTCAGAAAGCTAGTGGTTACTAATGACCAGTCCAAGACATCTTAAAAGGGTATGATGTTCAGAAAACACTACTTATCTGCAGGTGCTTCCTTGTCCCTTCTTCCTCTCTTCTATTTGCATGCCAAGTGTTGCTTTTTTTTTTAATTACTTAATTCATTATCACATTTTAAGTCTCAGAAACAGATCTCAATTCAGAGAAATCCACATAATTTTTTTTTTTCTCATGGTCAGTCACCTGGAGCAAGTTTGCTGATCCCATCTACGTTTTAGTTATGCACACTCAACAAAATAAGTCACAGGGCAAGGACTGTGTACATGTAAATAAGCCACTCCTAACAAGGAGCACTGAAACAACTCCCAGGTAAATCACTGGTAACTTCTAGGAATGATGTACAATTACCCATCCCTGTTAGCAATACTAGAGCAATCATTCAACATGCCTGCTAGTGTTTCAGTTATTAATTTCTTAATAATTTGATAAATGAATGTGTCAGGGTAAGAGACATTTTACATTTTTAAAGGTAAATGCCAAAATCAGGTTGCATATTTTTACAGGTATAACCCACATCTCAGAAAAAAAGTATAATCCCTTTTTGAAAATGAGTCCTCATATAGGCAGGGACTGGAGGAGATCAGGGAAGAGGTGGTCACCAGAGGAAAGGGAGATGGGCTCTGAAGTTACGCTACCTGCTGCTAAGCTGCAGGAGGTGGGAGGACAGGGGGAATGAAAACCCAGATGTGCTGAAACATGTGCTGATACTTATGTGAAAATACAGTATCCTGGGTAATTCAGAAGGCCACAAACAATAAAATGCTTTCCAGTTCTGCACAGAGTGAGACTGGGATCTATGCACTGATGCAGCTGAAGTAATGTATTTTCCACTATGAATGGTTAAGATGACTGGTATCTCCCACTCTCCACGTGCTTGCATGAGATTTATTTAGTGACTGTGTCTGCAGCATGCCGATTTCTGACACTGGCACTGTTCCTGAAGGACAGGTATCCACGCCACAGGAAGCACTGCTAATGCTGAAGCAGAACTCTCATTAGTCTTCACAGGGAGGCTATGGAAACTGCATGTGCCCAGCAGTCATTAAAAGTGAGCTTGTGCCTACTATGGCTTAGGCACATTGGCAAGGAACCATTGATTGCTCTCGGAAAACTTATTAAGAGGCTAAACAGAGGAGTTCAGTTCCAGTGAAGTGAATCTGTCATTTGCTACCACTACTTAATTCACTTCAAAAAGCAAAGTAACACTGATGAATGGCACCACACTCACTTAAGCATGTATCTGGATGTGAACCAATCATGTCACAGGAAATGTCAAACTCCTGGGGAACACACAGAGATAGAACTGGGGGCAGGTGGGGACTTAACACAGTGTGGAGGGGACTGGACAAGTTCCCTGGCCTTTTCTGTGCCAAGCTGGAGCCACAGACTAACAGCAACCAATCCCAAGTTCACTTGCCAAATGTTAATATGGAGTAAGATTGCCTTCCAACTCCAAGCCAAAACTGTAAGAGGACAGAAAGCTCACGAGGTCGCCAAGCTTGGTGTTTAAATTACTCTACCATGTGACATGAAAACAGCTTTTCTACAATGGATACATATATGGATGCAAAACATGCACCATCCAAGACTTAAGCGTTCGGTATGAGCAGACACCACTTTGGATTTTTATGTGAAGTAGGAAGATGCCTGTCACCCAACTGTGCACTCAACAATGCAACTGTCTTCACCTCCAAGAGTCTCCTTGGATGCAATTCAGTGACAACATTAGCAACTGTGGGACAGATCATGTAACAGAGACCTTTGTTAGATCAAAGGAACCGCTCAGTGGCTTTATATTCAGGGAATTCAGACGTCAGTAATACCTTCAAACTAACATCGGTCCAATAGATTCTGTTATCAGAGACATCAAAATCCAGAGCAGATGCTTCCTTGACTCCAGTGAGAGGAATAGCAACATCATTATTATTGGTTTCAAGGGAAATCCTATGAATTGCTGCTCTGCTTGTGAAAACTAAGAAGGCTTCAGGAATGATGCAAGTCTTCATGTCACTCAACAGCTCAAGGCCAATGGGACAGGCACACCTGGTCTCCTGGGGTGTAAAGAAACACAGATGGCTGCAGCCTCCATTGTTCTCTGCACACGAATTTGTTCCTTAAAAAGAAAAATAAAAATAACAAAACAGATATTGGTGCATTACACAAAGTCACAGAATTGCCTAGATTGGAAAAGACCTTTAAGACCATTGGAATTGTAAGACCTTTAACAACCCCAGGTCCCTCAGCTGCTCCTCACCAGACTTGTGCTCCAGCCCCCTCCCCAGATTCATTGCCCTTCTCTGGACACGCTCCAGCCTCTCAATGTCCCTCTGGGAGTGAGAGGCCCAAAACTGAACACAGTACTCAAGATGTACTGGGGTAGAATCATTGTGGATGTAGGTGGAAAGGGGAGGAGAAGAGGCTGAGCAGACATGCATATTACTTTTCAAAATAATGTAACACTATGGGTTGTCAACAGGGAAATCTGAAAAAAAAAAAAATAAATTCAAAACTGTCTTTCATTCTACCCAAGGATTAGGAAGCTGGTCCTAACCCTCCTACAGTACAAACAGCAGCTACAAAGATATCTTTCTGGTTTCCCCACAGATTAAATTTCTTCACTGAAGGCAAGTAATTAAAACATATTCATCTTGGTTATTTTTGGCCAAGTACCCCATCTTTGTATCTCTTTGAAACCACCATTTTTATAAATGTTTAATGATTCAAAACAGTGAGAAAAGAGCTGTATAGTTGCAATTCTTTCCCAGCTGTTTAATTTAAAGCTGAGAAGATTCATTATCAGAAGCAGTTCCAACACGATCACCACAATCTCACACTTATTTTTTTGTGTCAACAACCATAACCAGATGGAGATGGAATGTGGAGGGGAAAGTAAGGACCAAAGGATAAATAAATGCATTTCTCCATCTGCTGGAACCAAGAATTAAGGAATTTAAGACTATTTAAAAAAATAAAAAAAAATTAAAAAAAAATAAAATCCTTCAAGATCAGTCTCAAGCAGGTTTCTTTTCATTTTCCCTTTTAGGCTACACATATTTCAGACTGATGCCATAACTTGCAGCTTGAGGAGTTGAATATCTTCCAAGTAAAGCTTCCTGAAAGGCTGGAAATGCATGCACTGTTGGGGTGTAATTTGTCAACCTGCTTAATGTGATTCTGTTGCAATTATTCTCAGTAATTTTAATAGCTGACCAACGAATTCATCCACTGCTATGCCCAGACTCCAGAGTTCCAGGTAGTAGACAAATCTGTGGTGAACCTACTAGTGAAGCCGGGAGGTTCTTTAGTCATTCTCCCCTGCAGAATGCTAGCAGAGGACCTAAAACACTGGCTGAACCTTTCAGCAGATGTAGTGGAAGAACATGGAGTCCTCACTGCTGATCCCATGCGAAGAATGAGGCTGAATTGTTAAGATGAGTTCAATCTAGGTGTTAAAGTTAGTACTTAAGTACCACGTGCTTTGAGGAAGCGTTGTAATGGCCATTAACTCTGCCTACACCACCCAACATAGTATAAAGCATTCTGCTAACTGAACATCACTAGGACTTTGTACTGGAAGAAAAGAGCAAACAGAAAATGGAGCAATTCTATGAGCACCAGAAGTAAAGATTCCTACAGACTGCAGGCAGAAATAAAATTCTCCTCACAAAAATGCAAACAGTGTAGTGGAATCTGTGGAAGACTTGGATCAAATGTCACTAAAAACAGAAAGCCCACTACTTCTTTTGCAAGAATACACTGTATTTTCCCAACTTTGCAAACAACAGGTGCAGTTTTCCTTTAAAATGATTCAAACACACAAGACCACAGTCATTCTCACTACCAGCGCTCAGCAGTCGCTTCATGAATCTAGAATCCCCATCTAGAATCTACTCGAGCTCCATCGTATGATTGCTCCTGCTTACCAAACACTTTGGTGACACTTGTTGCTTTAAGGCCCATTAAATCTGGCAGCTGATCAATAATGATGTCTCTGCTGGCCTTTATCTTGTGAACTCTTTCAATGCTTCGCCTCTGCCAGTCAGTCCAGTAGATGTAATCTCCCAGCAGCGTGAACCCAAATATATGTGGGAGTTTGTCTTCTAGCAGGGTCCTCCTCATTGTTCCATCAACATTTATGACCTGGGGGATGCATGAGAAAAAAAGGAAATAAATAATCTTCTTTAATGTGGGTACAATTAAAATGGAAATATCAATTAGATTTTGACAACTATTTTTATGTAACCTCCTGAAATTCACAGCCTGCTTCTTTCAAAAGAATGTGCCTCTGGGTTTGTTGAAAGAGAAATATATTGGAGTGACCTTTTTTCCGTTGAAAACTTGAATTTAACTTGCATCAGCTCAAAGCTGCAAAGGCCATGGCAAAGGGAGCATTTTTGGGGATGGGAGTGAGGTTTGGGAGTTTTTTAAATCTTCATTCATATTTTGGTCTCACTACTGAAATCTCTCCCCAGAAACAAGGGATTTCTGGAACCACCTTTAGCACTCAATCACAGGGAACAGAGACCATCAGAATTCTTTCAGGGCACAATGAGGCCATGTAGAATCTGCACTTTCTGAAGTTTTGGGGATTTATTTTATCATAAAAAATTAAGTTTTTCTCACTCTTGTGATAAGCAAGAGCTTTTAGATGTGGAATAAGTACTGACTTCTATAAATCTGTATCCTAAAACTGCAGAGAAAGAAAAATAGTATCGGAGATCAGAAAAGCCCCATAGATTTATAAATATATATATATGCTACTGGTTAATTACTTCAAGACCAATTACTACAATGATTTCATGCGACCCCACCTTGCTTGGCATAAGGGAAGGGATTCACATAGTCTGATCCTGATCAGTAATCACTGGGCAAGAGAGGAAATGAGAATGTCCCCACAGAGCTCCCCATGCCACACACCTACAGTCACCTCCACCTACTACACAAACTGCCACCAGCTTTTCAATCATCTGGACATCTCTAACACATGGCAGAGAGCGTTTATTTGTAAGATCCAGACAAAAATATTTATCTGACAAATCCCCAGATTCCTCCCCATCCTGCTTCTTGCATTTGGTAGCTGCAATATAGCAACAGTATTTTTAAGGTGCTACTTGAAAATTTATACTGTGAGCAGCATCAAGTTCTGTATCATATTAAAACCAAAATGAAAGACAACAACTTAGGACAATTTATTTTCCAGTGTGACTCAGTCAGATCTCCGTTTGTTGCTAGAAATGCTTCACAGGTAGACAAGTGCTGTGCTAAATTAAGGCAACCATGGCTTGTGATTGAGGTTTTAAAGTGTCTCCTCTTTACTATTGTTCAGAAATTACTTGCTTATTCGTATTCAAAATACTAAACCTGTACCTTGTAGGTGATTAAGTTGCCTTCACTTTGTGACACTTCCATTTTCTTGTGATTTAAAGACAGCTATGGTCATTTCAGCACTGTATTCTCCCAACTTTTAAATGGCTAGGTGTTCAAGCAATATTTATTTCTTACTAAAACCGTCTATAACTTAAATGCAATGTAACATCAAACTATTAAATGTCTAAAAATATTGTGGGTCGTCACGATCAACCATCAATTTTACTGCAGTTTAATACAGATATTCTAAAAGAGTAAGTTGTAAGGCTCTGGCCATACATGGTGAGCAGCAGAAGCACCTACAGTTTCTTTTTTTAAGGTGGCCAATAACAATTAGCACATGAATTTTAGTATCTTCATGCACACCCACAGCAGATATAAAAATAAATTAAAAAAATGGAATCTCCACTTGATTACAGATTTCTGTAAGCAACGTGCATTTCTTCTGTGACAGTTCTAATCTGGGCACAACATTCCCCCTCTAGAGAAACACAAATAAGATGTGGTCAGCAATTTTACTGTATGAATTTCACCCGAAAAAGTTGTTAAATGCTAGCACACCATACTGGGTTTGCATGGCAAGGTTTTGGTGGCAGTGGGGCTACTGAGGTGGCTTCTTTGAGAAGCTGACAGAAGCTTCTCCAATGTCTGACAGAGCCAGCCAGCTCCAAGATGGATCCATCACTGACCAAAGCTGAGCCCATCAGTGGTGGAGTGCCTCTGTAATAGTATCTTTAAGAAGAGGGAAGAAAACCCCATCTGGGCAGCAGCAGCCAGTGAGGGGAGAGAGGACATGTCAGAGAAACAATTCTGCAGACACCAAGGTCCTTGAAGAAGGATAGGGAGGAGGTGCTCCAGGCACCAGAGTGGAGATTCCCCAGCAGCCCACAGTGAAGACCATGGTGAGGCAGGCTGTCCTCTTGCAGCCCATGGCGGTTAATGGTGGAGCAGATGTCCACCTGCAGCCCGTGGAGGACCCACGCTGGAGCAGGTGGATGTGCCTGAAGGCTGTGACCTTGTGGAGCGGTCATGCTTAAGCAGGCTCCTGGTAGGACCTGTGACCCAATGAAGAGAGGAGCCCATACTGGAGCAGGTTTGTTGGCAGGACTTGTGGTCTTGTGGGGGACCCATGCTGGAGCAGTCCGTTTCTGAAGGAGTGAACACCATGGAAAGGACCCACGCTGAAGCAGTTCATGAAGAACTACAGCATGTGTGAAGGACTCATGTTGGAGAAGTTCATGGAGGACTATCTCCTGTGGAAGTGATCCCATACTGCAGCAAGGAAAGAATGAGGAGTCCTCCCCTGAGAAGGATGGAGAAGCAGAAACAACATGGGATGGACTGACCACAACCCCAATTCCCTGTTCCTCTGTGATGCTTGAGGGAAGGAGCTGGAGAAAATCATGAGTGAAGTTGAGTCCAGAAAGAAGGGAGGAGTGGAGGGGAAGGTGTTTTAAGATTTGGTTTTATTTTTCATTGCCTGACTCTGATTTGATTGGCAATAAATTAAACAATCTTTCCCAAGTCAAGTCTGTTTTGCCTGTTACAGTAATTGATGACTGATCTCTCTCTGTCTTTATCTTGACTCATGATCCTTTTCTTATATTTTCTCTTCCCTGTCCAGCTGAGGAGGGGAGTGATAAGAGAGGCTTTGGTGGGCACCTGGCTTCCAGAAAGGGTCAAACCCATCACAGACACATGGCATCTTCCAGTCACCACCAGCCAAACAGCAGAGATGAGCAGTCAGCTACTGCATCCCACAATTACCAATGTTATATAAAAAAAAACCTAATCACTTTAACACAGTCTATCTTGCAACGCCAGACTGCAGATGTATTTATCTGCACCGGAAAACAACTTCACGAGAACTTTAAGACTATCTAGCAGCTGCTGTGAATCTGAACACATGCTACGATGTGAACCTCTGGATTCCTTCCAGTCAAAAAGCCTCCTGCTGGAGGCAGTTAAAAATAACACTGGCATTCCTCAAAACTAAGTTTATGGGGAGTTTTGTGTCAGCGCATCAACCTATGATTCTTTAAGTACCCGATGAAGCAGCAGAGACTGAAGATTAATGTCTTTTTATTAAGCTAAATAGAGTACATTAAAAAAAAAAAAAAAAAGCAAAGCAAAGCTCTATCTGCGGTTAAAAGCCAAATGGTTCTGCAATTACCTCATTACATCATGTCCAGGCAAACCCCAAATGCTCACTTATTTAAAACAGTATCAATCCAAAGGCAGTACTGCAGGTTCAAAAGTTCATCACACATCCTCAGGTGCTGGAGCCAAACCAGTGCCACACCAAATAAACAAGACACCATTTCCTTTACAAGGCATCAGCAGGGTGATGATCAAACCACCACATTTCCAACTACTTCTGCAGATATAGACAGTAAAATTGTAATTCAAATACTAGAGCTGCTGCCTAAAATACGTCAGATGAGGATTGGATTCAAGGATGCAGAAACACACGCTATTTAAATCCGCACACATCTGTGGATGTTGCAGATGACACCAAGCTATTGAACTTTGTGAACCTCACAAAGTTCAACAAGGCCAAGTGCAAGGTCCTGTATCTGAGTCAGGACAATGCCCAGTATCAATACAGGCTGGGAGATGAATGGATTGAGACAGCTCTGTGCAGAAGCACCTGGTGGACAAAAACTGGACACGAGCTGGCAACGTGCACTTCCATTGCGGAAAGTCAATCATATCCTAGGCTGCTGCATAAGAAGCAGCATGGCCAGCAAAGGAACCAATTCTCCTGCACTATGATGCTCTCGTGAGACACCAACTGGAGTACTGCATCCAGCTTTGGAGTCTACAGTACAATACAGACACTGATCTCTTAGAGAAGGTCCAGAGAAGAGCCAGAAAAACAATCATTTTGTATTTTGTCTAAGAAGGCAACAGAATAAGTGTTATCTCTTTCTCAAACATCCTTCCCCCTTGTCCTGCAGGCAGAACACCTCTGAATCCAAGCAGGTGACCCTTGGATGCAGAAGGGCAGCTCTGACTTACCAGGTTTTACTGTGTCGTGGGCAATCAAGATCTCTTAGTGGTAGCAAGTTGGTCACAAAAGGCAGGAAATGTCTTAACTTACCATGGGATTATCTTCTAGTAGCAGCCAGGGCAAAGCTTGAACAGTGTGTCGCATGTAGTTCAATACAGGTACATATATAGAGAAAGAGAATCTTAAATTCTGCTGCCATCCATCTTCCCAGAGATTCACCTTACTCTAGTACATTAACCAAAACCACACAAATCCAAACCAGAAATCCACAAACAGGCCTCACTCACAACATGGCCAAAAGCACAACTGCTTTTATTAAAATGGTGCAGCTAATACAACGCCGAATGGACTCGTCACTGAAGATCTGAAATGGTGTGGAGCTGCCAAGGTGCACTCCTTATCATCTAGCACAAAGAGACTACAACAGGCTTTTTTCTAGTCGGAGTTGTTGTCCTCTTTCTGTAACTGATAAACAGATCTTGACTCGGGTCAAAGGATAAATGCAACACTAAATCTGCTGTGCTTTCCATATGAAACACTGACAGCCCCCCTTGAACAGAGGCACACACTAAAAGCCCCTGATTAGTCGTACGACTTCAATGAGAAATCTCCTAATGAGGCATCACCAAGCTCAGCTAAAATCTGTTGTGGTCGAAATGAAATCAACATCAAATGCCTTAATGAACTGGATTACAGAAAAAACACCATAAGGTGATAAAGTGTGATTTACTTTTTTTTCCTTAGATGCTGCTGCAGTGTATGCAAAAATGATTTAAGAAATATTTCCAAATATAATACTCAAAAGCTCTTGGATCTTTGAAGAAGATAAAAGCAAAACAATGCAATTAAAGTCTGCACCCGATTCATGTAGTCAAGTTATATTTCAGGTGCATTTGTGAAAACAACAACTACTCAGCACACACAAAGGATGTCTTTTGACAGAACAACAAAGAGAACTCAGGCATCTTGCTCCTATATTTAATTCATTAAGATAAAACAAAATTTAATCAATTGCTACAGACAAAGCTGTAGTTAAATGGAAACTGATCCTTGGGCTGAGCTAAATCACTATGTGAGCAGTAAGCAGACACAGAGGGTTGGCAACGGTAAAATGACACGACTGTCATATTATTATGAGACCCACGTGGTGGGCTTGTGAGTCTGTGACTCCCGTGCCTCTGTTCCTCTTCCCCTGTGGAAGGGGAGAGCTGCACTGTCTTTTGCTGTGAGGGTGACTGAGAACTGGAATGGATTGCCCAGGGAGGCTGTGGAATCTCCATCCTTGGAGGTATCCAAAAGCCATCTGGTCCCAGTCCTGGGCAACTGTCTCTGCTTTAGCATGGGAGCTGGGTCAGAAGACCTCCAGAGGTCTCTTCCAATCTCAACCGTTCTGTGAGTCTGTGAATGGCTTCTAACTACTCACAACAAGACTCCAAAAAGGCACCTCAAGTGAACAATGCCCAGTGATCTTTGGCTGGAGAATGAACTTGTGAGACAAATCACATGGGTGGCAATCAACAGGGAAAGAAAAAGACAAAAACGGAGCAAAGTGGAAAACTCCAGAGGGTGAAGAAGCTTGGCCCTGAAAGAAGAAAGTGAAGCAGCTGTGAGCAGTCTGTACCACGGTCTATATTCAGCTGAGTATAAGCCATTCGTTAACATTTCCAACAGCTGAAACACAACCACCTTTCATCAACGCTTCAGGATAAAAGTGAACTCTCCCCCCCCTTTTTTTTCTGGTCTGAAGGGGCTTAATTCCAGGCATGTATTGACAGACATGGGCAAGCAGAAAAGAGTAACATTAAACCCATCAGCACCAGAACCCATATATCAAGAAAGGGTGGGGATGGACTGACAACAGACATATCTGGCCTTTTTCCACCAAAAAACCCAGCCACTTGAGTTTCTTAGAAATCTGTCACCTCAAATACTTGAGGCAACAAGACTTGAGAATTCAGAAAGCAGCTCCTCATTGCTGTCAATAATTTCTGTCCACCTTGACAATATTTAGGCCACTAGGTAAAAACTGCTTCATAAAAAAAATTCATCAGGTTTCTATCATCGTTACACTTCAGGGATTAATCCTACACGTACTATTGTGGCTCTTCTTTCAGATCATTCTCATTTCAGGTAAGTTTTGATGTTGATGTACATTTTTGGTATTATTTTATGAACTCCCACATTGCTTAGGTGTTAGTGTTGGTTGCCAGCTGCAAACTGTCAGCACCCACCTACTTTTAGAATTAGGTATGAACCAAGGGAGCACGGAGAATGCATCTGTACAACATCACCGGTGAAACGCCCCAACGGAACTGTGGGTACCAATTTGCCATTTGCTTACCCATAGTGACACACCACCAACCTTTTCCTACATATTATTTTCCTTTTGCTGAGAGACATTTTCTCATTTCTCACTGCAGAACACATCATTTTAGCTTGTTGAGATTCCACCATGACAAGACACTTCTCCAAGGCTACATATACAGGTCATATTTGAACTTGTAATACAAAAGCCACTTTGAGATGCTCAGCAAAGAGAATTCCAAGGAAGATCATCAAATGTCAGTACTCATTTTTGGCAGCCTTCCCTCACAAGTACCTTCACAGCCTCCTAAAGCTAAAGCATGGGCAGTAATGGCAAACCAGGCTCCACCTCGCAGCTGTGAGGGAATGCGAGGGCTGGTAGAGCAGCCTTGCCTGGCCTGCAAAGCAAAGTACCTGGTGTGTCATTTAATACCAAATTAAAGCCATCGATATAAGAGCCCGCACTCAAACCTTTTCTGACAGTCTTACACACACAAAAATTTCTCACCAATCCATCAGTGTCGGCTCCTTGACGGGATACTCTAAAACTGCTTTTCCCAAATGCAATGAGTCCAGCACATTTCTTTAGCGATTTGTTCCGTTTCATACAAATTAAAATCTACACTTGCAAACGGATGTGGGACAGTTAAGTAGTGACTCATTAAAAAAAACCACCCAACCCAACCACCTAAAAAAATGCCAAATGCAACAAAGTATAAATTTCTGTTACAAAAAATGTTGGTTTATAGTGATCTCCTTTTTTCTCTGGGTATACTACAAACATGTAATATATAATAATATATTACATATTATATGATATGTATGATATCTATTATATAATATATATCATCTCCTTATTCTTGGGCTCATATTATCACCACGCGAAGCGGTTATTTATTTGCAGCATTGATCTGTTTGTATTTTTCCACATCAAATCACCACCACACCTGATTTCCTCAGAAAAATCTGCTTAGTTCCAAGGAGAGTGTTGCATTTGCAGACAGACTTTTCAAAACACAAGCGTATATAATCAGCTCTAACAGGACACCAGTCGATGGATAAATTTCTTCTCATTGGACAGACACTGTTAACATGATTGTGATTTTGAACCTGCTTACATTTTATAAACCTCATCCAGGAGCAGCTTATGTTCTCCACATGAGTTACATCAAGCCTGACATTTCCAGAACTTTGTTCTGCTTACAGGATATCACAGGATTAATGCTGCAGCTGGTCAATTCTGCAACTTCTCTCTCATAAGCAGGAAGATGATGGCATGCTTCAAAACTCCTTAAAAGGGGAAAAAGTTGAACACGGACATTCTCAAAATAATTTATGGCAACTGGTGGCTAGACTCTAAAGCACAGAGGATCTACTTCAGTTTTCTTTTCAGGTAGAAGTTGCTTATTTAATACACTTCAGGGAAATTTCACCTTCAGTAAATACTTTCTAGTTCTGATACGCTGACCACCATGAGTTCAGTTTAAAGGGGCATGCAACAACTCTGAATTTAGCTGACAGCCATTATGAAAAATAGGCCCTTCCAAGTTCTACTTAACTAGTGTGGGAAAGGTGAAGAACAATTTAAACTTTTTACAGTAATATTTAAAAAATGCACATATCTCATTTTTTCCTACTTCTCTCCTGATTTCCTTTTTCTTGTAAAGGATTTGAATACTCCTCTAAGATCTTTGCCCTCTCCTTTCCAAATCCAAACTTCTTCCCAACTCTTTAGACACCTAAAAGTCTGTGGAAATAGCACATCATATAAATATTTACTATATTGTACTCCTGCTGATGAAATTGGGACTGAAAGCACATTTATAACCTCTATGTTCCACATGAAGGAAAGACAAAAAAATTAAATCATGAGCTTGATATGAGAAAAAACCAAATCATCAGCTTCAGTAGGCAACTGGAATGCCTCAGAAAGTGAAAAGGATGTCAAGAATAACAGCTGTTCTTGAAGTTGAAAGTGGCATCAGTGCTGGCACCTTTACCTCTTGTCCAATGTTACCTTGCTAACACGTTTTGTGGTGTTGCATAGGGAAGATGCCACTACTTCTGCAGCCCAAACTCAAACTGCCTTGTGGGGTAAATAGAAGACAGGAAGATGCTCCATTACGCTGCACTCTCATCAGCAGCCCTCTCTGGAGATCAGACCATAAGTTCAATTGTCCAGAATGTTACATTTTTCATGTGGATCTCACAACTGTATGAGCTAACTGTCCCACCTCAGTTCTTCAACAGCTTTTTCACCAGATGAGCTCAGTGTACTTTATCAAAAAAGAAAATAATACCATCCTGTTCTCCTGACAGGACAACAGAGGAAAGAAGTTGCCTTGAATCATCAAGCAACACTGAGAACTCAAGAGACTCAAAGGCCAACCTGACACTGGATTCACCACAGTGTCTTCATTTTCATGCCCAGGGAAGTGAGAGCATTTGCCAGGTGGAAAAACTACAGTCAAATGCAACTTGCAAGCTTCTTCTTTGTCTTTAAGGGGCTTGTCTAAGACGATAATTAAGTCCTCTACTCCAGAAGAAAAGTACCTGAGAGTCCCTTCTATCTAAAGTTGAGCAGTTAACTCAGGTTATCGAGAGGATATTTTTCTTTTATGGCTCAAATATTAGACAACAATGAATGCCAGTGTGCAACCTCAAGTAAGTCACCAGATCTCTCCAAGCATTCTTTCTCAGTGTGCATAACACGGATAAAAATTTTCCCTTTTTTCTGAATCCTGCCCTGTCTGTTCCAACTGCTTCTCAATACCAAAGAAAGGAGCCAAGATAACATGTCTTTCAGACCACACTTTAAAATTTGGCAGGCAGTGCTGCTGGGGCCAGTTGGAGCAGATGCCACCTTGCCTCTGGCCCCCCATTCCCCTGGGCACACTGGTATCTTCTTGCTATGTCAGCAGAACTACTTGCGTGGCACAAAACGTATCAGACTGAAGAATATAAACCTTTTTGGCGGGGAATTTTTCAGCTGGATCAGTTGCCTGCTCTGCTTTTCCACGTGGCTGCTAAGCCAGCCAGGACAGAGCAGGAACACGCTCTAAGAGAGGGAAGGCAGGGACCGCCCGCAGCCACCGATGTAAAGAACTTGTGTAACATCATCTTCAGCCATGTAATCAACCCACAGGAAAAGGATGTCTTTACAGCGTGCCTCACTGGGTAACAAGAGGAGTTCTTTACATTTGAAACAGTAGGAGTGATTTTCTACTCAAAATTAATTGGGGGACATATTCTGAAATAATAAATACATCGAATAATTGAAGACTTATACGTTATATAGTGGATAATTCTACCTTAGAGGGCTGACAGTCAATTAGAAACAAATCATAAAGCTTGTGCTCTCTTATTGCTATGCAAATGCCCCAAGAGCTCATATTTAATATGAAACCAGCACTATTTAAAACCACTCAATCCCAGGTAAAAGGGGGAAACACAACCTGTCCATGTGACTGAGCTACCCACAGGTCATGTCTGCAAAGCCAAGCAATAAAATCTGACCCAACATCACCTCTCACTTGTAATCCGCCCACTAATGACTCTCTCCTGTAATAACTCAAATCCAAAGCTTCAGGCTCACATTCAAATTAATATGTGTGAAAGTTGAGGAGACTTGATGACATCCTTTCAGTGAAGAAGTTTTTCCTCATGTCCAACCTAAACCTCCCCTGGCACAACTTGAAGCCATTTCCTCTTATCTTACTGCTTGTTACCTGGGAGAAGAGACCAACCCCACCTGGCTCCACCCTCCTCTCAGGGAGTTGTTGAGATCGAGAAGGTCTCTTCTGAGCCTCCTTTTCTCCAGGCTGAACACCAGTTCCCTCAGTCTCTCCTTGTACGACTTGTATTTCAATTTCATCCTTTCAAAACAACCAGAGGTTGTCAACTGCTTAAAATTACAGAAATATGGGAAAGAACTATATATATATAGACCAACGGTTTATTTTTGCAGCTGTAATGCACTCTACATCATATATTTTTCTTGGTTACCCTTGCACAAAACAGTCACACAGAACTTGAAGCACACATAATACTACTTCTTCATTTAGCCTTTTCTGTAAGGTCAAAGACATGGTCACCCCCATGTTATACTGAGCACAATTCTACAGAGCATGTACCAACAGCTTCTTCAACCCCTTCCTGCTAACCTTGTGATCCCTGAGCTGAAATTAAATTGTTGGGATGTTCATTCAAAGGTTGTACATGATGGCTGGAGAATCAGGCTGACAGGAACCTCGTAAAGTTCAAAAAGGAGAACTGCAAAGTCCTGCGCCTGGGGAGGAACAACCCCATAGCACCTATATATGCTAGGGGCCACTGAGATGGAAAGAAGCTTGGCAGGAAAGGACCTGGGGGTCTGGTGGACACCAAGCTGAACATGATCCAGCAACGCGCCCTCACTGCAAAGAAGGCTAACAGTATTCTAGGCTGGATTAGGAGAAGTGTTGCCAGCAGGTTGAGAGAGGTGATCCTTCTCTATTCAGCACTGGTGAGGCTACGCCTGCAGTATTTTGTCCAGTTCTTGGCTCCTGAGCAGAAAAGAGATGTGGACATGTTGGCGTAAGTCTAGCAAAGGGCTATGAAGACGATTAAGGGACTGGAACATCTGTCATATGAGAAAAGGCTGAGAGAGCTGGGGCCTGGAGAAAAGAAGGCTCAGAGAGAAATCTCATCAATGTATATAAATACCTGCAGGAAGGGTGTAAAAAAGATGGGAGCCAGGCTCTTTTCAGTGGTACCCAGCGACAGGACCAGAGGCAATGGGCACAGACTGAAACACAGGAGGTTTCCTCTAAACATCAGGAAATACTTCTTCACTGTGAGAGTGAGCAAGCACTGGCACAGGTTGCCCAGGGAGGCTGCGGACCCTCCATCCCTGGAGATATTGAAAAGTCATCTGGTCCTGGGCAACCAGCTCTAGGTGGCCCTACTTGAGCAGAGGGGCTGGACGTTCCAACTTCCAGAGCTCCCTTCCCACCTCAACCATTCTGTGATTCTGTGTGACTGCTGTTTTGCAAAGACGACTTCTTCTATATTTATTTCTAATTTTATTTACAAGCAGAGATGTTTGCTTCCCACCTTCATTATCTGCACTCCATCCTGTACCCTGCAAATCCCTCCTGGTGGTCTCCAGCACATATGGAATGCATTGCGAACCACCGACTCGCCAGCTGTGGCGGTGACTGGGAACCGCAATGCTGCTATAAAACAAGAAACTTCAATCCCAGTTCTGATGCAGTTATGTTAATAAGCCTCAAACATAACCATAACAACAACAACAAATCCTCGGCATTGTTCTTAACGGCGTTGTTCAAAACATATGTATTGTTAGCAATGTATAAATTCTGTTTGGTTTTGCTATCTAGAGGTAATCACCATCCCAGAGGTGTAAAGTCTCCCATATGTAGCCAGAAGCTGGATCTTTCTAGATCGTGTTTCTAAGCATATTTTAAAGTAATAATCCCACAACACCCCTCTTGAAATCGTATTTCCCTTCATGTCTCCCATCTTTTCACAGACTTGATGAATCGTACATTAGTAGAAGAGGAAGAACCTCTGCAGCATTATCACAGATATCACTTCCTTTTTGCCAGATGACGTGGTTCCATTCAAGTAAAAAAGTCACTTCATTGCATTAGAAAAATTTGAGTAATTGTTTATGTAGTCGGGCAAACCTGCATGCCCTGTGTCAGACTATCAGGACACGTCACACCAAGGAACTCCTGGATCTAAAAGTCATTTTGTCATTGTAATAAAAAAATCCCAAACACAAAACCCTCTTGATAAGAACAGGCTGATACCAAAGACAAAAACCAAACTATTTCTCTCACTCAGTACTGCATGGGCTTAGGAGACTCTTGTGATCTTAGTTTGAGACGTGGGTATCAGACCCAGCTTCTGAAAGATCAGAGAACAGGCTGCTATTTAAGGAATATTTCTCAGATATATCACTACCACCCCTCTTTGCATTTATTTTACATTAATTTTAGGACACCACTTGGATACTCTAAGTTTGCCCTTCCTAGAGCTTGTGGTTAATGAAAGCAAGTGACTTAACTGCCCTGTGATCTGAACTGCAGAAAAAGCACATGACTGGGGAGCAGGGGGGAAGTTTCCTAAGACAAGACCATGGTTTCACTGGCTCCAGTGTTCTGTTCACAGCACTACAGGACTTATTTCCCCAAGCCTCTGCAGGCTTGCACACCTCCTTTCTGCATACACTTGTGGACAACGTAAAAGTGATTCTCCACTAAGAGGTTTATTTTTATAAGGGAACAAACATCCCGTTTTGGTGTTGCACTTCCCACATTGCCTTCGTAACCTGTACTGAGTCAGTACCCGAGGCTCCTTCCTTTGGTTATTTAGTCAAGAGGCAGTCTTCCTCAACATACCACAGCGAATATTCCACTCATACCTTCCGCCAGCTTTAAAACAAAGCATCTCATAAAAAGGCTAGACAGTCTGTTTCAGCTACCTTCTGTCTTTTCATTTAAGAGGTCTGCTGCAAAAGGACACCAATTATTCAGAATGAGACACCTTGCTGCATTCATCCGCCATGTGTATAAATCTTTCCCTCCAGCCTCTCACTCAAGGGTCAAGTCCAGCTCCAGAGGACGCTGCACAAAGTCCATCTCTTGAGAAACACGCTACCTGCAGGGTTCTATACATAAGGCTCCCAGTACCAGCTGAAATACATTACTGGGCTATGGAGACACCCCCTCTACCCTTTACCAGAGATCTCTGTAACTCCACATGGTAGTAATCACCCATTTAACAACCTCTATTTGCCAGTTGTTTTTGTTTTCACAATAATCTCCATCAAGTTTGCAGACCTGCAAAAAGACCTGGTTTCTGCTTTCATGGACACAAATATTCAACTTCTTTTCTAAAGTTAGATTTAAACTTTGGCTTAAAGTGCAGAGCCCCAACACTTGTGAGGCATTCTACTCCTGTTCCAAAAAGGGCTCAGCATTCCCGCCTTAGCTCCAGCTACACTTTTGATCTCATCCCTTGCACAGTACTCCTGGCTTTAAGGTGGCCGTACCATTCCATGGAAAGTGGAGAATCATCGGATGTAAGAGCTTCAGGGTTGAGAATGGCCTCATCAAAAAGGCAGGTCCCTCAGATGTCTACCAGCACGTCTGTTTTTTGTGGGTTTGTTTATTATTGTTTATTAAGTTTAAAAATTCTATTATTACCTGAAAGGGATTAATTTCTATTCACTGTTTCACCAGTAGTGGTTTACAACTTCATTGTAAAGCACTTTGAAATAGCTACCAAAACAGAGAGCTGCAAAACAAAAAACCACAAACTCTTCATTGCAATGAAGTGGCCATGAAGGCATTCTCCACTCAGACAAACCATTCAACAGGCTCTCTGGGGGACAAAAACAAAACAAAAGACAACTTCTTTAAATAGCTAAGGATAAAATACAATTTTCAAGGCCTCCATTACCCTACGGGAGGGAACAACCTACAGCCAGCTGCATCGTGATAGCACCATTTATAGAGAGAAAACAAGTATCAGCAATTGATCCATGATGTGACCTTCAACAGTGACATGTATTGACATCAGAAGTCCTTCTTAAAGATGGAGAAAGTCATCGTATCATGTAGCCTTCCAGCAATGGAGTTTACCTGATGCAATGCTTTCCACTGAGACACTCCTAGTGCCCTCACCATTGCTGATAAAACAATGTCAACACGGTGTTGCAAGGCAAAGACCACCCAACAACCTTCTACTCTGATACAGACTCAAAACACAGCATCACTTCCATGACGATATTTAACTTGAATCAGTTGAGTTTTGAGAAGAGGAAGCTGACCTCTGTGTTCAGAAACAGAGAATAAATGGAGCCACAGCTGTCTGAGCAGACACTCAGGGACCAGTAGACCTACTGGACCTGCCTTGTTAGAACATGGTATCTCCTGAAGAACTGGCTGCATAACAGGACTTAGAAGTGCTGCTTCTGTGGAAACAGTTTATTGACCTGTTGGGAAAGGGAAGGCCATCTTTAACTGACAAGGATAAGGAGTAATGTAACGCGGAGGCTGTAGGTACTCTGCACTGTTGGAAGGCTCTTGTTTCCTCAGACAGAAGGACAGACGCTCCCAACAGTCGGCTGGGAGATAAGCTTCATGTAGCTGGAGCAGGGAAATGATAACATTCATAATTCCTCTAAGAATTCTTCCATGAATTTGGATGAAACACATTTGAAACAGGTGTAAGTCCCTCGTGTGCTTGGCAGGATGTCTGCATACACAGCCGCTAAGACCACTCATCTGCCCTCAGATCTTATAGCAGGTTACAGAACCTTACTGTACCTACCTATTAAGCGGTAACTGGGGGATCTTTCTGTCCTTGGTCTTTGCTTATGGAAGAGGGAACAAAAATCCTGATTTCCCAGTGCGCTGGTATGTCTGTTCCAGAATGATGCTTCTTTATTGAAGTGGGGTAGGTAGAAATAAAGGACAAAAGAGGAAGCATGTCAGATACAGCCAAATTCCCCCTATTTAAGAGATGCCTTGGAAAGCTGAGAAAGCACGCAAGGAAAAAGAGTGACCTCTGCTTTGTTTTGATAAGGAAGAGCTAGACTAGGTCAATACAGGTTTTAATATCTAAACGAAAGAATGGGAACAACTTCTTCAAGAATGGGATTAAACAAATGATCTTGTCAGCATGGAACAGTGGAGGAGAGGGCAGAACAGAATGCATCTGGAACACAGCCAACATTATTTATTAAAGAACCCTGCAAACAAGAGCTAAACTATTAATGGCACCTGCAGTGTTAACACATCACTTTCTCCAAATCCTGTCCCTCCTTCTGATTCTACAACCTTCTGGAGACTCATAAACCATGTTTTGTTCCGTGCATGGAAGAAATGGGACGCTAGGGTGGGACAGCTTTGTCTTTTTCTGCTACTGGCCACCTGCAAGACTGAACGAGTCTCTCCAGTGTGTCTGTCTCCTCCTCTCTCTTTTTGTTCTCTCTGTTTAGCTTTGGGGCTCAGTGGGTGGCTGCTTGGGTGTTGTGTTTAATTTGTTTGTTTGGGGTTTTTTGTAACTTTTATTTGTCATTTTACTTAAATCTTCAGCTCTTGAAGAGACACTGACTGGGTAGGAATCTTGGCTTAAATTCTAATATAAATCTTTCAAGTGTTCTGGGTTTGAGAGAAATTTAAATAATGTAACATGAATCTCTGAAAAGCTTAAAAGGGCAAAAGGCAAGTTACAAAAAGTCATTTTAAGTCCCCATTTCGAAGCAGATCATCTTTAGGGAGAAGAGTTGTTTCATGCATGAGCTGCACTGCCTGGGGCAATGGGACAAACCCATCGTCTGGGTTTAGGAATACTGGGACAGCCACATGCTGTGTTTCCAGGCTGTGACTGGCACGAGCGAGATGCACAGTCTGCATTAGAAACCAAAAACATAATCTTCACTTTGTCCCTCATCAGGAACTTTCTCATGAAAGCACGCCTTTGAGAAAGGGCTGCAAAAGAGTTTTGGGATCTGGCTACATGTATGAGTATAAATACATGTATAAACCCAGCTACATACGTACATGTATATACTTGTGTGTGTGTGCGCGTTAAGTGCGTGTGCGTGTGTTTCAGAAATCCTGTTTCCTGTTGCAGGATTCAAAGACATGAATAACCCACCCATGGACAAATCAGTTACATATTCTTTACTTCTCCGGCCAAATTTTCCTGGTGATATATAATGAGATTTTACATACTTTGTGCCTCATTGACTAATTAGATCAATGCAGGCTACTCCCCCTGTCCCTCCCTTTCTGTAGTAGGGACTTTCATCGCCTGTAGCTACGCAAGTGTGGTTGCTTTTGCCAAATACTTGGAGATACTGCTAATGGCTTCATTTGAACTCCGCATTGCTGAATATTAGTAGGGAGGAGGGGGTGTGTGCATTTTAATCCACATTGCGATTGCTTTGATGTTGTTTGTAATGAGGAGTATGTTTTTATTTATACATATCAGAGCTGTTAAAGGAATCTGTGCTTCCCAAAGGATTAGATTTCCACTATCAAACACACACAGTATATACTTAGAAGGGGGAGGCTCACCAGGGGTCAGTTCTCCACTCACAAACTACAGTGCTTAGCCTCTTTCACAGTTCTTTCCATCCACAGATCCAAGCGCTCTCCACAGAAAGCCGTCAGTGATCCCCTAGCTTGCAGACAAGGAAACAGGGTCAGGACACTGCCAGACACTGCTGGAGGTCACACGGATGGTTAATGCAGCATTAGTAGAGTCACAGGACCTGCTGCTGCTTCCAGATTGACACCCACATGTTTTGAAAAAAACACACAGGAACTACCAAGAAATAAGGATCCATAATTTTCACATCCCCGACAGGCAGCGCATGAGAGGGCAGAAAGAACAAAGTTGAAGGGAAGGTTTGGCTGATGATATTTTTAAAAGGAATACAAAATTTTAACCAGCAGACTCTGTATGGCTCCTGTTACTCCTCCCGTGCCTCCAAATGCTGAGACCATGAACTACAGTACTACTTTTTTCTCCCTTCAGAAGCTCAAAGTCAACGCACACAGACTCTTTGTGCTGGTTTTAGCTGGGGCAGAGCTAATTGTCTTCCCAGCAGCTGGTGTGGGGCTGTGGTTTGGGTTTGCGATGGAAACAGGGCTGATCACTCAGGGGTGGTTTAGTCATTTCTGAGCAGCACGCACACAGCATGAAGGCCTTTTCTGCTCCTCACCCCACCAGCGAGCAGTCTGGGGGAGCAGGAGAGGCTGGGA
>WUAM01000272.1:1472580-1497497 GCA_024336885.1 Actenoides hombroni | reverse complement strand
GCAAGCGCCATCCACAGCCCCTTATGACAGAACACGCGTTGCGGGTCCGTACAAAAAACGGAGGCGCGGGGGGGGGCGGGGAAAGAGGGGGGAGGGAGAGAGAGAGAAATGGCAACACAATATGCAACAGAAACACATTTTTTCCCCACAACTTTTCCTTTATTAAGCGGGTGCTGGAGAGTGTGGAAAAGTGTGGGATTTTTTTTTTAAAAAAAAACCAACAAACTTCCCCGTGGAAGGGAAAAAAAAAAAGTGAGCTTGGGAAGTGCATGCATTTTTACTCATTAACACTGAATAACAGTTGCCCTGCAATTTAAGCAGGTCTGGGGGAAGGAGGAAAAGGAGCGAGGGGTGAGAGCATTTCAATTACTCGGCTTTGAAGGACCCTTCTGAATGAGAAAGAGACAGAAAACACTTGTCAAATGCAAGTTCAAGTGAAAGCCACTTCTGCCAATGAAGTGTGCAGATGGCTGTGGGGGTTCCGCTGAACCCTAACTGGGCCTCTATTATGTCTTTATTGCTCACAAAAAGGCAAGGGTCACCTTCAGTTTAGAATAAGTTAGCACCCTTTCCCACAGAATGACTCTGGTCAATCAAGCCAAGCAAAGGAAGTCTCCTTTTGAGTGACTGCTATCCCATCAGCGCACTGAAGAATTTTTAGAAAGGCTAAATAGACACAAAAACCTTTGGTCTCATCTACACTACCGACATTTATCAGAAAAATTTCCCACCGTTGTGGGCAATCTTGGGAGACCAGGGTAGGCCGGGGGTGGCTGCCGCGTATCTCTGTTACATTTCCCTCTCGCTAGGGCTGGAGGATACGAGTCTAAAAATGGTACTGACGGCTTTCAAAGTTTCACTAATAAGATGTGGCACAAAAAGCAAGTTCTGTGCCTCTCCTTTTAGCGCCTGTTCTTCAGAATCACAGGAAGCTCACCAGGCCAGTGTGTCAGACCTTGTTTCTAACAGCATCCGTGTTCACAGGTTTTGCTACCGAAGGTTGCAGAGATTTCTGCACGTGTGGTACCACCACCTGCCCCCGCAGCATTGATGAAGACAATCCAGCTCATGCTTTTCAAGATTATCCTCTGTGGTGCTGTGAAATACAATCACCAATGCAGATTCTTTAAGAAACCCAACAAAGTTGAAAGAGAAGTAGTAGAGAATTTGTGTTTGCGGCACAAGACTCTGTATTCTTCATTTGAAAAGCTCACAGCCACAGTCACTGCACACCAAGAAGCGTGCGGTGTCCTCCTCAGTCACTTCAAAGGATTACACACGAGAAGGAGAGATCCGTACAATGAAAGGTCAAGTATCTACAGTATTTTCCTTCCAAAACAGCAATACCAAAGTAAGAGCAGAGGAAGGACTTATTCCTAGTGAAAAGTTAGTTCCTAAACTACGGTGACAAACCAACCTACCTGACAGGGCACACTGTGCACACTGACACAACTATCTCAAGCAAGTCTCTCTCAACACGGCTGTAAGAGAATCTTCCTGGGATCACAACTCCTGGGCAGCACAAATCACCTTCCCTCTAGGTCACAGACAAGCTGCATGGCAAAGATCAGTATTATTCTTGGAAGCAAACAGAAGAAAGTAGAAAAACAAAAGCAAAAGGGAGAGTAGTATTTAAAGAACATTCCTCACAGTGAAGCAATCTAGCAAGTACCTTTGAGAAGGTTACTACATTAAAAACTCTCTTAAGTCTCCTGCCTGCAAGTCTGACAAAGAAACTTCCAAGTTACTCCAGCTTTCACAGAAGCCACCTTTTTCTCAGCAACTGGGAAAAGACATGCTTATTCCGTGCCAGAAAAGACATCAGGTTCTTATAAAAGGGGGCCATTTCCACACTTCACAGGTACAGAAGCCTTCGTACCACTAAATACAAAATCCCTCTTTTAAATACAGGAAGTTGATCCCAGCAAGGGAAGTAAAGCAGAATTCTGTCCCTAGCAAGCGGAAAAGGGTGATTTGATATCAGATAGCCGAAAATAATTCTTCAGGGAGAAAGGAGAGCCTCAAGCATGTAAAACTCAAATAATTCTTCAACTTTGTAGTTTAATACATCCTCAGGATTTCCTCTTGATAAATATAGCAAAAGCTGCACATACAGAAGTAATTCCTGAGCACTCTACAAAGACCAAATTTAGAAGCTGTCTGTCAGTTGCTTGTTTTTTAAGTCATCCCTTTCAAAAAAACCCCCAAAAAACCGTACAAAACAATAAAGTCCCTGGAAAACCGACAAAATTCAGAGGTCTTTATGACTATACAGCAACTAATAAACCATAAATGGTTGTTGATGAATGTAAGTTCATACTGGTAGAGATTCCACTGTGGAAAGACTCAAAGGAGTACATAAACTGGCAGCTGCCACTGTTTTTCACTTTGATTTTTTCACTGGATCTTTCACTTTGAAGCTGGCAGATACGGTATCAAGCTGGGCATATAAAAGTTTGGGAGATCCCTGATCAAGGGCATCCTAGCACAAATCATTACTGGAGAGTTTTCTACAGTGCCTTAAATGGCATAACTAACACAGGCCGCACAATCTCCTGTATTCTCTTCTCGGGACAAGTAGTCCATGCTGGAACTGCTTCTACACAGGAGGGCTTTGCTGCAAGCCTGGTTTTGCTCTACTTCTTTACAGATGAGCATTTCTGGTTATTTATGACTCTGAAGGCAAGGTCAACTAGTATGAACCTTGCACTTGGAACATGATGTTTTCAAGTTTCTGGAAACTGGAAAAAGGAGGGAGGAGGGGAAGTTAATCCAGTATCTCAGAAAAACCCTCAGAAAAATTCTCTTTACTACAGAAAAGATTTATCTTTGTGGAAAATACATTTATGTTCAACGGTACCCCAGACAGCAGTCATCACTTCAGATGCATAGCTACCTTTTTCCTTACGCATGGCCTAGACCATGAAGAAAAAATCCGGAATCTTGAATTTTGTTTGAATTTATCCATGAAATCTCAGCTTAAAATGTGCTTATGGCACCACACGCTGCTTAGGAGACATGGTACAACAGTTCTGGTGCAGAATGTTTGCCTTGAGGGCTGAAGCCTCCACCCTCATGTCTATTGGGCTGCTGCATTTCAGCCAAAAGGTGATAAAGCCAAGACTAACTGAGGTTAAGTCACTGTCCACCTGTGGAGGCACCTCCCCATCCCATCTGGGATGACAGAAGATGGGTTACTCAAGACTGCTAAAGAATGGAAAAATACATTTATCTCCAAGAGCACTACTGAACATGGGATGGAACTGGCCAAAGTTCAGTCCCTTGTACCAAACACTTTCCTCTCTGATACTGTCAATCCTTTCTCTTGCTCAGGGCTCAGATACAATTTCACCTCGTAGCTAACTCACAACGCTGAAAAGGGACAGGAGGCAATTCACCTTGGTAACTTTATTTTCTTCCATTCAGTCAATGGGTCTCTCTGCTCTGTTTACACTTTCTTACTACACAACATAGAGCAGAAAGGTGCAGCGTTTATGTTCTGATCAGATAAAGCATCTCACTATGTAAACCTGGAACTGACTTTCTTCAGAAGCTCCCACACTTGGTAATAGTCCACTTAAAAGTAAAAAAAGCTCATGTGGTGCAAGGTATAAAATAACATATTGCAATTCCTAATTAAGCAGTAAGCCAAATACAGACAACTGGATCTTGTAATTAGAAGAGTGGAGCAAGAAGGTTCTATACACCTACACAGAACATGGACCTGTGTTAGCAGGTAGAGGCTGGATGTATTTTTATGTTTCAGAAGGAGGTAGTCCCACACCAGGAAACCCTGAACTTGAGTTCAGGGTTTAGAAACATGCAAAACAGCCAGAAGAATTTAAATTCATAAGAAATCATTAGGATCTGAAATTAATCCACAGTCTGACCTGTTGAACATTACTGAATGTCACCTCAGCTGTCTCTGATCCCCACTACAGGCTGGTGTGTGCAAGGCTGGACCAACTGCAACATCATTTCTGTGGTAGCAAACTAGTTAATAAAGATCATTTCAAATATGCTGGAGCAGAAAACTCTTTAATTCATTCAGCAGAGGAAGATGAGACTCCCTCAACTGAAGGAAACATCCCTGCCAGTCTGAACCAAGCTGCTTATTCTTGACCCCAAACCTGGTGATGAGTTTGATGGTGCAAGAAGCATACAGCTTAACAAGCAGGTGAGAGTGGAGATTCCTCAAGAGGAGAGAATAAAAGACCCTAGCTGCCAGGTTTACTTCTTCCTGAGGGTGCATACTCCCTTTTCTCTGAAGGAGCCTTGTCAAGCTTTATATAATTTTGTAGAATTAGTGATAATCTATTTTATTCTATATGCAAGTCTCCACAGGTATTTATAATTGTCATCATTAAAGCGCTGGAGTCAAAGACACATCTCTCTTCCCTCCCACAAAGCCTGTGTTCCATCCCAGCAATATCCCTCTGGCATAACGAATTTGTCATCAGTCTTTACAAAGACCAAGAATTGCCAGAATCCTGCAACAATATTTTAAGATAGTCCTTTCTGCAAATGACTCCTCCTATCCATTCTACAATGACTATCTGGCTGCTGGTAAAAATTTGGTCCCAAGCTTACTTAATACAGATTATTCACCTTCAGAAGCTTAAGAGATATTGAGCTATACCCCAGGTCTTTGGACACTGCTCCAAACACAGCTGTCATATGATGTTTGCTGAGCAGCTCCCTTCAGTTAAACTGAAAAAATCATCCACCTACAACAACATTTGTGCTTGCTGGTTGTTAAAAGGAAGACACCCAGCAATACAGAGGCCTAGCAGCTATTTAAAACTAATGAAAACATAGTGGTATATAATGCTCACAAACCACATACACAACCTCCAACCAAAAAAACCCATACCCAATGGCCACAAACATGTACACATGTCACTCCTCCAACAACACAGCTTAATCCCAGGCAGGAGAGTAGTACGCTGTGAAAAGTAAAACGAGAAGTGGCACCAACGGCCGCCCTGAAAGGAGCAGTCCAGGTTACAGGGATACACAAACAGTATACGGTTTGCTAGCCCAGTTCTGACACGTGCTATTCAACATTAAGATATTAGATGTCAATATAATAGGATACATATGTACCACTTTAGATACCTAGCACTTGCATCTAGGAAAGATATAATTTACAAATGTGCCAGCAGCAGAAAGTATAGGATACAGTGTGTATCTGCTTCATCTAGGGGCCACAGTAAAAGCTTCAATTAGTAACTTCTTTCTAACAAGTTCCATTAGCTGACATTTCTCTGCCATGGTCCTAAATGGAATGAAACATCACTAAGTTTCAAAAATATCACTGAAATTAAGGCTCACTCACTATCATCAGTTTAAGTGATTTTTATTACTGCAGCTGTCTACTTAGACTGGTATCTGTTCTTTAGATCAAGGAAATCCTGCATTTCTTATTTCTATATCCATTTCACTTTTCTGTTCTTATGTATTAATAAAAATATGCAGTGTGAGGCTTATTTACATTAGTATAAATGTAAACTAGCTCTTCTGAAATACATTTATAGAAAAAATGATGCTTTGAGGTTTTTGTATCTATAGAAAAATGATACTTTGAGGTTTTTTGTATCTAATTAACACGTGGTGGTGAAGTTTAAATTAGTTCTCTCTAGGAGATTGCCTGTTTCAATAAATCAGTTCAGAATATCTCCCAAGTAGTTTATTACACTACATAGTCTTTTTAATCCTTCGGTGAGAAATGCCAATGCAAAGAAACATATACACACAAAATTATATCAGTTATGAGGAAAAAGTCTCATGTATAAATTAAATACTGAATTTTTTAAGTCAAGCAACTGGAAAACAAACTGTAACGTGTGAAGTATGCTCAGACTTGTTTAGAAAAAGCAGTCTTAAATTAATTTAGTTGTTCATTTTTCTCCTCAGTACAACTGACTTCTGTAAAGCAAGTTGTTCCAAATGTCCTTTTACACTACTTATGCACTAATTATAAAAACTGCTTCCTTAAAGTTCAAGGCCAGCCCACAGAACTGCATCTTGGAAATTTTTTTCAGTTAACTTCAGAATTGTCATCTGGTGCTGACTTACACTTTAGACTTAAACACCCTACAAACTTGCAAAGAATTACTGTCCATAATTATGAGGCTTCTGCAAAGACAAATGAAGGACATTTGTCAATGGAAGGGAGAGGGGGGGGGGACACGACACGAGGGGAAGCTGCCAGAAGGAATAGTCTGCATAACATTTATTCCAAGAATATCACACAAACTTAAGTAAAATGCATACATAATAACAGGCACCTGAGAATTCAGTTAATTGCTCATTATGCAATTATACCTTAGGCACTTCAAGCAAATGCTAAAGAAATAACACAAGTGAAAATCTGGCTAACCACAAAATAGTTTTTAAGGAGAATTAGGAAACTCTACACGTGGATGCCATTGGGTCTTTGCTTCTCTCTCTGCTGGAACTCTGTAATCCTTATTAATCTGCTGCTTGTTCCTGGAAAGTGCCATTTCTCTGTCAGTAAAATCCAGAGTTCAGTTGGATTAATCCATGCCCCTTCCTTACTCATAGCTCAAGCCGTGCACACGAGCACACATTTTCGACAGACACAACTCAAAATTTGCCATATATTTTTTCATTGTCATACACTTTGCCAAACTAATTAAAATAAAATAAATTTAAAGGTTGGGAACAATGTTACCCCAGGGTGCCAAATTTGCAGCAGAAGCCCCATAGGCTCCTGTCACACAAAGTTTTGACGAGCCTTGCCAAATGGTTTCTTCAGGATGCAAACCGCTTGTGAAGTGACTGGGCCCTTTGTGTTGCAGCTGGAAGCTGCAGATGGGAAGGGTTAAGAAAGGGGTTTTGCCAGGAGAGGGTAACTGCTGTTTTCACCCTGTGAAGTTTTACACGCAGAAGTAAGAACATCCTCTCCCTGTACAGGGCTCTGCTCACTACCCTCAACAGCTCTGCAGCGCTTCTTTTCTAATTGTGGGAGGGAGCACTCAAAAGTAATGTCAAAATGGGTTACCAAATAGAAACAAAACCACCCTAAAGCAAGCAAACAAAAAAAAAAACCCAAACCACCGACATTTGCAGTACATTTCAAACCCAAGGTCCAGTAAATATAGGACAAATGTCTTCAGCCTATCACATTTCCAAGCTGTACAAAGTTCAGTCACTGTTTAAGAACTTCGTCTATGAACAGGCCTTCCCAGGGACAGTAAGATGACTCCCTGCAGATCTAAAATACCAGAAACCAGAGCAGAGTACCAAGCAGAGATAGGCACAAATATGCACAAGCTATATTCACTCTTGATTTTTTTCTATATGGAAAGCAGTTGAGGGCATGCTATGTGATGAAAGCAATTCTCATCTACAAGCAGTTTGTCAGAAAGCCTAGATAGTGCACTTTTGACATTACCAGGTACCAGTCTTAATGCTGCCACTTCTGTGACAGGCTTAAAGTCCAACCATGCTCTGCACAGGAGTAGAGATACTGGTTTCAGTTTATTCTGTTTTGCACTATCTACACAGTGAGCTGGGACATTCTGAAGCAGGTGAAAGCAGACGGATAGAGGAAAACAGTGGAGATGAGGATTTTCTCCTTTACCTTATGCCTTTCGTAGATCTTTGGTCTCTGGAAAACTTCTAGTTGTTTCAGGAATTCTGGGACTGCAGTTTTTAGATGAAGAAACCGTCCAGTGACAGCAAAAGCCCAACTAAAACTAACTGCTCTGCAAAGAAGGCGATGGGAGTAGAGGATGCACCTGAACAGTCAGCTACTCCAATGCAGAACAATATACTGCCCCAGACACGGTTGCTCTCTCCATTACCATTTAATTACAATTTATTTCTAAGAGTTCTTTGGCCTCCCACCTTCAGCACACTCAAGGCAGCAGGCAGTGATCCACACACCACATGCCACCTTCTTTGCCTTCTGCAGTAGAGTGCAGCTGCTGAATGGCACCTTCTGAACCACGGGGGACCCTCCAGTTGGCTGAAATCTTCCTCCTTCGGGAGCACTCAACATCAATCTAAATGTCGTTTTAGATGAAGCAAGAACTCTCTCCTTGCAGTGTAGCAACAGAGTAAACCACCCCAAAATTAATCAATTTTATGTTCGTTTGGTTTTTTTGCTACTTAATGAGTTAGAAAACAGAGTTACTATGGTGGGTTTAGGTGTTAATATAAAGTAAATGTATTCAGTAACATGCTTCAAAGTAGTTTTAGATACTTACAAGGAAAATGAAAAATCCTAATGCTCAGCTAGGTCAATTATAGTATAAAATATAAATAAGTATCCCTGACTTGCAGTCAGCTGGTTTTCGTTTCTGACAAGCTGTGGATGCAGCAGACCCACACACACATACAGAACAAATCACCACGACACCAGCTGCACTGGCAGGCCACAGGAACGGCAGGCTCTTGGCAACCGAACACACGCATGAGAGAATGAGTCTGTGCTGAATAACTTCAGCAGCAAGGAGAAGTGGAAACACCCCACCTCGCACACCATGCAGTGAGGTTTCATGTGTACTGGGGCCAGCGGACTAGCACAAACTATGGTTTACTGGGAAAATCTAGGGTATCAACAGAACCTCGCATGGTTTCAAGACAGAAATCTTGCAGGAAAGGACTGTTAGGTTACAAATATGGAAAGAAATAAATGCGAAATACAACACATCCGATCAATTTGCTTTTACTCAAAAATATTTTCCATTTTTTTCACCTTGTAGAGGAGTATGAATGAAAAGAAGCTCTATTAGAGACCAATCTCAAACTGGACAGTATTTGAGCTGTGTTAGTGACTGGGTAAGTCACACAGCTCTTTCCCAAATGAACTGACGTGTCTGGCTCTTCGTCCAAAGTAGAAACTAAAAATCTGCTTTCGAATGGGAGTTCTGCAATAAACTTCTAATACCCATTTCTACTGATAACACAGCAGTGCTGTTGTAGCGCGTGCCAGTCCAGAATGGACCATGACAGACCCCTTCACAGCACGATTCAGAACAGCAGGGGAACACATTTTTTTTCCTCATCACATCCTAAATCAGCCTATTCAGCTCTTTGTAAATACAGCCTCAGAAGGATTCTGTTAGTGCTAGCTAGCAATGTGAACTCCAAGCTTAAAGAGAAAAAGTGCAAAAAGAAAAAAAAACCAAAGGGGTGGGGGAAGGAAGACTTAAAATGAGAATATTTACACCTGTTTTAATCTAAGAAAATGTGGAATCCATTGCTAGAAGCATGGAGATTTCAATCCTTGTGCTAATGATTAATACAGGGTTGCACAATATATAGGAATTAACATAACTACAGATGTCACAACTCACTTCACGTAAATCGTCTGATTTCAAGACCAAGTGAACCACCCTCTTCTCTCTATTTTTGTCAATACAAGAGAACCACAAAAAGTAAGTATAATAAGCAAAAGAAAAACTGAGGGAATAAAAAGCCCTTACTTTGGCTTCTCCGATTTTCCTAAACTTTGATGCCAAACCAAACAGCACTGCTGGCTTCGCTGCCTCACAAAGAAGTGAGACAGACTGAAGAGAGCCCTTAAACTCATGAAACACATTGCACAGCTACAGTCCCAGCTATAAAAGGGGGCATCTGGAATGTTCCCTGTCCTGAAGACTGAAAGGTAAGAAGGGGAGAGGACCTCTCTGATCGTCATCAAGGCCAGTACTTAGCTATGGCCAAACACTGAAGCTACATTCCTGGAGCTAGCAGACGGTCTTGCTTACCCCGTTCCTGAGGGCAAAACCTTTAAAGAGCACATTCATTCCCCCAGATTTATTTATCTAAAAATGCTGCATATGCTACTTCCCAAACAACATGAAAACTCAATGACATCACAGGCTATAAGCAAGGAAAAACATTTCTATATCGCTTTTCTTAGGTATTGGTACAGAAATAGACTTGTAATAGTATAGGCAAAACATGACTTCGGTACAATAGTTTATACCATAGCAATATCATTTTTAATTATTGCTTTGAAGAGAAAAAACTTTTTTTGGGGTCTTTACTCTCACATTCTGGTTTGATAATTGCTTTTATGAATTTATTTCAATTAGCTAGTCATTCCTCTCATCTTACTTTGAAGTGAATTCAAACACCCTGGAGAATTCCATTTTCAAATTAAAAAACGCAGAGTTAATTATTTAGCACCCTTAATTTTCAAACTGTTCTTCTGACAACTTTATGGAAGATAAACAACTACTTCATTCTAAGAACATACTACAACAAGGTCAAGGGACCTATGGCCACGGGTCACCTGGAGCTTAACAAGATATTAAAAAGGAACATTGGTCTGGCTGACAAATCAGGTGATCCAGAGGTCACAAAGCAGGAATTTTTAAATTTGTCTGATCTCAGGTCACTTCTCATGCTGTCACCCAAACCCTCGGGTTAATCATAACCTACTGCAACAACTTGAGATTGAGGTTCAAAATCCAATTTTTCCTTTTCAGAAATATGACTGCAAGTGGCCACTAACCAGATGCACTATTTTATTTAGAAACTAAGCATTGGGGAACACAACAGAATCTTCAACAACTGCTGGAGACTTCACAATGTGGGGCTGTATCCATATTCTCTATCCATACCCTCAGCTATCTCAAATTAAACAGACACATTCATGCAAGTAATCCCACTGCCACATACAGGTCTTCAGCAACTCCAGGAATACGTCCAAGATAAATGTGTAAAATGCCTGATCAGTATTCCCAGATTACACAAAAGCCCTGTGCCCCTTCCACATCACAGTATTATCAAGCTCTATCAATCTACTGAATATCCTCTCAATCGAATACTGTTGTCAATAATTCACTGAAACCTCAGAATCTCAAGAGCACATATTCAGAAGCCCAAAAAAAATCTGTTCCTCAAGCTTTCATTCTAACTCTTTCAGCTATTTAATGTATCCCCTTCTGCTCTGAGTGAAACAACCTTAGGACTCAATCATTCTTTGAGATCAAGAGTAATCATGGAATATTAATGCAGTAACAAGGGGGAAAAAAAGGCACCTCCTTTAGGAGAATGTCTCTTGAAACATCTCAGGCCTCCCTGGTGCAACTGTCAATGTCCATGACTAGACCAGCACAGATGCCTGCTTTGACCATATTTTAAATTTCAAGCAGTGAATCTCCAGAGACACTTCACTACCTTACTCCTGGGAGCACATCATAACAAATGAGCAAACAATTTGTCCAACTTGTTTGAGCAGTAGGTAGACAGGATGAATTTTTTTCCTTTTTAAGAAAATTCTCCTGAAAGAAAGGGGGAATCACACCATATTCTATTGGACATTCTTTCAACAATGAAGCAATACTAAATATCGTCATAAGCATTTATATAACATTGTGAAGAGGATTTCCCCTCCTCAAATTCAGAGGTAGAATGCCTACATTATTTTCAAAGCAGGTGGTACTACAAAGTTTACTTCTTGTCCATACATCTGGACACCACATAACCATTAAGGTCCTGAAATATGTCTCTACAGGGCTCCCACATCCACCTTCTCCTGTACACAAACCTCGCATCAAATCTTTTGCACACAGCAATTTCAGACACTAGTTCCAAGCACCTCAAACAAGTCAAAATATCTTTTAAAGAGGTTGTATCTGAATGTCCTTGTTTGTTGCAGAAGACTCAGGTAAAATCTGAGATTTCAAGCGATTAAATTACATTTGTGGAAATGTAGATATAGCAAACATAACATTTCTTGCAAAACTTTTCTGAACCACTTGTTCAGTTTCTTTTCTTCTCAAGTATGTCTTGTTATGCTAAATATCATGTTCATATCAATGAAGCAACAGACTCCTCAAAGCTGGGTAAATGCATCCAAGGGATAAAGCACCACAGGAGCACAGCACGTGTTTCCTAAGAATGCAGCCAATGTGGCTCTGCTACTCACCTCAATTTTATCTGTTTTCGCATCTCCCCAGTACAGCTTGTCTTTTTCCAGATCCAGTGCCAAACCATTAGGCCAACCTAGGGATGTATTCACCAGAACTCGCCTTTCTGAGCCATCCAAATAAGCACATTCTATCTTTGGACTTTCACCCCAGTCTGTCCAATACATATAGCTGTAAAAAAAAAAAAAAAAAAAAGAGGGGACAGAGTCAGTGCATGTAACATGCAAGACAAAGACGTGTCAAGATCTGTCCTGCTTTGAAAGAAACTAACTTTCTCCTTCCCTAACTGCAGCAAACAAGCCAATCCAAACTGTGATCAGTCATGACAGTATAAAGTTTGAGCATTAAATAAACTACTGAAAATGTGCAGTGGCCCAATTCTTTCACAGTTTTGATAACTCTGTAAACACAGAGAAAAGAAAATTCAACCACACACAATGCATAGGTCACTGAATAACACTATATATAGAAGTCACCTCTAATGTGCACAGTATTAAAGGGATGAACCAAGAGAAAGCCAGTTATTTCCAGAACATTTGACAAGTAACACACGCATCATCTCGCGATTTGCATATTTTCTGTGTAAGAAGACCATAAACAGGATCCAAAGACCTATCAATAAACACAAAACTTACCCCATTACAGGATTGAGCACTATTGCTCGAGGTTCATCTAGGTTTTCTGAGATCAGGATCTTCCTTGATGTCCCATTCAACCGGGTCACTTCGATACGGTCTGTTCCAGTGTCAGTCCAGTACAGGTTCCTCGCCACCCAATCCACAGCAATCCCATCCGGATGGTTAATTTCTGTAGTCACCAGAGTCTGTGCTCCAGAGCCATCAAGGTAGGCCCGACGAATTGCTCGGACATCGTCATCAGTCCAGTAGATATAGCCTTCCACCGGATCGTAGTCTATGGCAATGGCATGTCTGATATTGTCTATCTGCAGGATAATGTCAGTGAAATCCGGCATGTCCAGGGAAATCCTCCTCAAGTCAGTCCTCCTAGCGAGCAGTAAGACTTCTTCAGCACCTGGGGAGAAAACCATTCACGGCATCATTTCCTTTGCTATTGATGTGAACGCTTCAATACAGCACAGCAGGCTATAAACTGCCACTGTCACTACAATAAAAAAGAGATTTCCTTAAAATAAGGACATCAAACTTTCAGTGAAATATAGACTTGTCTGAGCAGGGAGTTAATCCTCATTAGTTCTTCTCAACTAGCTACTTGTGCTGGCACTCATCTCTCACAATGGCAGTGTCTTTCTCCCAGCCTCCTAAACTAACAGGAAACATAGCAAACTCTATTTAGAGTCTTTAAAAAAAAAGCCATAAAATAAAAATAAAATTTCGTGGGGATACATCCAAAGATTTCATCACATTATATAGAATCCCTCACCTCAGACAAACTTCCCACTAGCTGTATCAGATCATTAGACGTGGTTTTCACACACAAGCCCTACATAATAAATAACAAGGGCTAACAGAAGACTTGAGCATTTTGTAAACAAATGACACTAATCATTTGCTCCAGACAGCCAAACAAAACAGCCAGTTGCAAGTACAGCAAATATTTCTTATCTGGACAACACTGCTGTAGGACTAATTCTAAGGTAATAGGACCACTGTTCTCTTCTCTCCTTTATTCTTCTTCCCCCACTGCAGAGTTTCAGTGCTTGGGGAGAGTGTGCCAAACAACAACTTGGAGAACATTTCAAAGACAAATGGCATCCTCAATATTGTGTTTCTGGCAACTCCTTTTACCAGTACAAACCCAGGACACGCAGTAAAGCATCCAGCTGTTTAGCGCATTTTCCCCACGTTCACCCGTGCCTGCTTCAGCACAAAAAGAACAATATGAGTACATGTCTTTTTCCAACTCTGTTACTAAATCCACACTGTGTCGTTTGAAAACCAACAAGGAGTTTTTATCATTTAGCAACACTCCAGAGCTGAAAACCAGAACAAAAGTCACTTGTCGCATTTCACCCAGACCAGCAAACACCAGTGGGAGGTGGTAACTTCCCGGTCACACCAACAGCCCAGGCAGAATGAAAATGGCCAACATAGGACATCCCTTGAGCCCACTAAAAACAACAGAAATTCAAATCCTCATGAGAGTTTTCTAGAAATAGTTTGTACCTAGACATGCATATGGACTTCTGGAGAATCAGAAGCTGAACCTGTTGCTCATGAAAACCAAATTCATGTTCACTTTGGGAGCTCAGATGGCACTGCTATTTGGTTTGGGGTTTGGAAATCAGAGCTTAGCCTCCAAATAATATCTCAGAAGCTCTGAAAAGAAACAGTGCCCAGCCTGCAAGTGTATAATAAAAGGAAAGGATCTAGAAAAGCAGTGTTGTAATCATCACATAAACATGTCTGCAACATGGCACAGAGGACACAGGTGGATGTACACTTTCAACTACCTGGAATCACTGCCGCTCCTGAATGAAGTGATGCTGCCCTTCTCCTTGCCGTGGGCTGTTTGTTCTCACTCTGTATCACCCCTTCTCACATGCAAGCACAGCCTGCCTGTGTGTTACAAACCACACTGAAGAGCTGATCCAAAGAAAAACTAACTCCAATGAAATAAACCCATCAGTCTAAGTTAACAATCGGACTGGTTCACTGCAGAGCTCCACAGACACTTGCGCTGGCACTGGGAGGGACTCCAGGAAGAACGCTTCTTTCAGCCAGCGTTAGCTGACGAGGTTTGATAGCCTCAGCATGACTTGCACCAAAAAACTACGAGGGAAGGCTTGGGTAGAAGGAAAGCAACAGTAACTTGGAGCTCAAAAACCACATGGAGAAAAGGGAGAAGAAAAAGCCCACACATTCTTGACAGCAAAGCAAGAGAGATGTCCATCATCAAGTTTTCTTAATACAGATTTTCTAACGTCAAAGGTTCCAAAATAAAAACAGGTTTTCAGGAGTTACATTCCTTATGCTTGAAACTTCTGCTTGTTTCTCTGGACATGGCAAAACTAGTCACCTGTCGCCCAAGTTGAGAAGGTAACAGAGCCAGGCAACCAGACAATTCATAAGGTTTCCTTCCTCCATTGCCCCCTTAGGTAAGTGTGGCAACAGTTCTTCATTTTTGTCACTTTCCTTTCTGTTAAGGGAACAATGACATGCATCAATGATCCTTAGGAGACACTGCAAGCAAAAGTATTAATTTTCAAAAGCTTTATGAATCTCCTGGATTTTATTTTAGCACCATTCCTAAATAAAAATAATGGGGTACCTAAATCAGTATTTGATATTTTACATTATGCTTTGAAATGTTGTTTAACTTCCTGAACAGTGAAAAAACAATCAACTGTTTTCTTACAAAAGACCATGGTGGACAGAAGTCCAGTATACAGTTTATACCTCCTCTTGTACCATGCTTCTTTACTAGATGTATATTCTGACAAGTCATCTTTGAAAGATTAACTAAATATAATGGCAAACAGCAGGAATGGAAGGTGAGACAGTCAACTACTTCACTGTAACTACTTCAGAGTACATCAAAGGCAAGACAGGTCCCAGACAGCTATTTTAAAAAGCTACTTGGGAACAAAAGCAGTCCACAGTCTGTGATGCTGTTCTCATTCTCTACATCAAGGATTACCCAGGAACAGCAGTCTCAGGGCTATGCTGACATCTATGGATTAGGAAACAGGTCAAAACCAAGACAATATGGAGACAACCAGATTTAGGCAGAAAGGGAGGATTCTTGAAATCCTAAAAGGCTTGTATTCAAAACTGAGCTACACAGTCCTAAAAATGGTATTTTTATGGAGACTGTTCAAATAGAAAGGCTTTTAGAACTCAAATTTTGTTTCATTAACTTGTGTTGACATTTTGTTAGGAGTACTTGACAGGTATAAAGTCCCATGGTGCTAAGTATTAAACATACCTGTGTTTTTCTGACAGATCAACTCCAAAGAACCTCCAGTGTCACCAGACACTGGTTTGTCCAGAGCATGTTAGCTTGACAGCAACAGAAACGAAAAGGAACCCAAAATATATTACATATGGATTAGTATTACCCCTATGTCACCTCTAACAGTACAGACTGTCCACCACCAAATAGTCTCTTTACAGGAAAAATTTCCAAAAGGTCTTATTTCCTAATACATTTAAACACACAGAAAACATTTCAATTTTCAATGCAAATTAAAATTAAAACATTAATAGCCAAAGAGGATAAGACCTCACTGTTACAGAGAGCACCTGCAAGCCAGGACACTGCAAAGGTCAGAGAGGAAGCTACAACAGCACAGCAACCACAGCAGAACAAATACCTCACGTAACAGAGTTTTGTGTCTTGCTTCCCTGATTCTGAAACACATCATTTGTGGGAGCACAACTAAAATGTCCTGTTTAGTCCAAGTAAAAAAGTCAAGCCTCAAAACTCAGTATGAAAGAGAGGGATGCATCTGGTCATCCAAGTGCTCTACAAACACAGAAGAGTTTTAAATTATAAATGAATTTAAATTATTTTAGCTCAACTGTGTCAAAAAGTGAGCAGCATTACCATTGCCCAGCCACCCACAGCACTCTGAATTTCATATCCACATTAACTTCTGAGTTTCTACCACAGCAACTTGTCTGCAGTCATCATCTTAATACTAAAGTACGAGTAGTGTGAAGCAGAGGAGCATCAAATACCTGCCTGGCAACTGGTAACACAGCAATTACCAATACATGTATCTGTAAGACACCCAGCATTACAAGCATTGTTGCCCAGGAACAGACAGATACGAATCAAATGCATGTCTTGCCTCTTGGCACAACTGACTGCAGCATCACTCTGGTTCACTGCGAACAAGGTCAGAGTTGAGCGTACCAGAGGAAGGAGCTGTCAGTCTAAGGCCCAAATGGTGCCTAAGAGATGCTGATGAGACAACAGGCTGAAACACACTGTTAATAACCTGCTAAAATTCACAAGTAATACCGAAACAAAACAGCCTTCAGCTTCCCCAACAGCAGCAACCCTTGGGTTCAATTTTCTCGAGGCCAGCTCTGTCATCTGCTCACCAGTGCTTACCATCACACATTCACTTGCATACATAATAATATTTTGGCCAGAAACAGGACAGCCAGGACCCCCTGAATCAGCAAACTTACAACGCCTACGACCTTCTTGCAAAGGGAAGAATACAATCCTGTTTCTGACATACTCAGCTGCTCTGGCTTTTCTGCAGGTAAGCACTATAAAAGTATTCCCAACCTCGGTCCTGTTCCACAGACATACATGGCTGAAAATGAACAGGGAAAAGAAAACTTTCCTCTTCTGACTCTTCAGACCAGAAAAAAAAATAATTCACTTCAGTTAACAACCAGGACAGAGTTTATTGAGAGCTGAACCAGATGCTTCTTGGGAAATTCTTCTAATTTCTAAGATACCTGTAACTGAGACTTAGAGGAAAAAAAGAAATAATGAGGGGAATGGGCTACTTGGCCCATTTAAACTTCTGGCTGTGTGGCAGTTTCTACTGTAGAGATGCTTAGAGTCAAATTATTAAGATGCTTAAGTCAAATTATTACACAACAAGACTCTTGACTGACATGCAACTACATCCTTGGACATTAAATAAAACATGTGAACAGAGAATATGTTATCCAAGCGTATCTCACCATGTTTCACATCTCCCCTTTGAAAGATGATAAAGGATCATTACCATGGGAGGTTTTTGATAGATGCAAAAATCTTGGCTTTTATCACAATACGATTCAGAATCACAGTGTTGGTTTTTGTGATTTTTGTGTATTTGACTCTATTAAATTTCTGGTAGAGAAAAAAAAAAAAAGAGTTGGCAGCAGGCTCTGAGCACATCACTGAGAGATGAGAAACTGACACTGGTTCTCTAAAAATCTGGACAAACATGCTTGTCTGCCTCATTAGTTTTATCTGTATCATGGAGGTATTTTGATTATTAATGTTGGTAGTAATGTTTTTGAGGCTAAAGAAGTGTTATGCTGTGACTTGCCTGGTGTTATCCTAGATACCCTAGAACCTGCCTAATTCAGTACAGCTGGCTATTTACCTAGTGCTAATGTGCTACAGCATTTATTTAATTAAATCCAACTTCAGAAACCTCTCTCACCGCAGTCACTTTTATAACCACATGATTAAGAGTTTCCCAGCAGAACTGCTGTTAGAACACGGTCGTACATAACACCATACAACAAACAAAAGCCTTTTTTGGAGGGGGAGCAGGGAATGCAAGCTATTCCAACGTAACAATTGCAGCAACTGGACGCTCCAGCAGAAGTTGATGTAAAGGTCTCCCAGCAAACCACAGATCAGAAAAACAGAAGGTCCCTCTAAAGTTTGCGTTTAGAAAGCATTTTAAAAGACTGAAGTTCAAATTGGTGTTTTATTTTTCCAGCTGGTTTAAACTTTGAAATATTTATTTTTCTCGAGTCTTTTTTTATTCAGCAAAAACTTTCTGCAGACCTTTTCCACAGAACTTTTCTGCAGGTCTAATATCCATAAAAGCTGATGAGCTCTTCTGGTTAACATGCAGAACAATAGCTGAATTAAAAAAAAACAACCAACAACAAAAAAACAACAACAAAACAGAACAGAACCAAAAATAATACCATTCAAGGCAGTTATTCTCACTCCCTGAAGACTACATTCTCCCTCTGCAATAAAGAAACCCTATAGAAACAGGTTAAGAGACTTTTTTTTTTCCCCCTCTTGTACGCGTGATGCCTTCCTCCCACCCCCAGTTATCAATTATTTTTCATATCCACGCTAGGTATTGTGTTTGCTTTGATTTGGTCTATTTGCTCCCTCGTTATTAAAAATTCATGCTTCAGTGGTGGAAATGGAAACTATTCTATTTGCAAAATTAACTGCAATCGGAGGTGACAGCAGCAAAGCAAGCCACCTCACCAGCCTGACAAGGGCCTTTTTTATACTTCCCCTGGCCCACTTCACATCTGACAAGTGACAAGACATCTATAATACAGTAACAAATGCTCCAATTTATTCAGCCAACCTAAACAAATGTAGGCTGCCGTGGCTGCCTCTGCTCATCTATGCCAGAAAGCCCCACGTTCTTCCCTTCCCATTTGTCTGTCTACTAATTAGCCCAGAACAATGCTCCATTGTGGGACTCTTCCCCCAGTTTTATGTATGTGCATGTGCATGCATCTGCACATATAGACTCAGTCTATTTACAGGCAACTTTGGAGATCTCTGTGTCTGGGGGGGTGGGATCAGATAAATGGTAAAAATGGGAGAGCTCTTAGCTCTTCTCCAAAGAACAAACCAGCAAGTACTTCTTGCAAAGAGGGCATTACAAGTGCTCTGACTGCAGGCAACTCTTTTGCAAGCTGTTGGAGCACAGCTATCTCAGCATTGTTGATCTAAAAAGATTTCTCAGAAAAGCAAGGGATCTTGCTAGTTGCTGTAATCCAGTGAATTACCTGGCAAAGTTTCAGAGTATGACAAAAAAAAGGGGCAGGAGGGGAGACACACAGACAGAGAATATGGGAGCAGGAGAAAACTTCATTATTCTGTGTGCGGTTGTCCTGGTTTGGGCTGGAATAAAGTGAATTTTCTTCCTAGTAGCTGGTATCGTGCTGTGTTTTGGCTTTAGGATGGGAATGATGTTGGTAACATACTGATGTTTTAGTTGTTGCTAAGCAGCGCTTACACCAAGTTAAGGACTCTTCAGCTTCTGAGTGCCCTGCCAGCCAGCAGCTGGGGGAGCACAAGAAGCTGGGAGGGGACACAGCCAGGACAGCTGACCCAAACTGGCCAAAGGGGTGTTAAACACCACATGACATCATGCCCAGTATATAAACTGGGGAGATCTGGCTGAGGGGTATCGCAGCTCAGGGATTGACTGGCCGTTGGTCAACAATTGTATTGTGCATTGCTTGTTTTGTATATTCTCTTTGGAAAAAAAAATAAATTACTATCATTATATTATTATTATTCCTTCCTTTTCTGTCCTATTAGACTGTCTTTATCTCAACCCACAAGTTTTACTTTCTTTTCTGATTCCCTCCCCTATTCCAATGGGCAGGGAGAGTGAATAAGCTGCTGTGTGGGACTTCATTGCCAGCTGGGGTTAAACCACGACAGAGCATCTGAAAACAGGTACCACTGCCATGCTGTTTAATAAGCTTGCCAATATTCAAAACAATTACAACATCACAGTTACAACACCACAATTACAACACCACAATTACAACATTAGCTGCGCTTCACAGGAAAAGTGATGTAATGAAACTCACTGTGAGAGGTTTAAATCAACAACACTGTAAAACCCCCTTCCTGCTATTTGACTTCTACAGAAGATAAAAATATTTAAGGAGTTGAAACAAACTTTGGCAATACCTAGGAACAAATGGAAATTCCTTTTATATATTCTCCTTGGGTGCCAGCTGCAACATGAAGAGCACTACACGCCCCAGTTCAGGTCTTTATGTTTTTTCCAGTCTGAGAGGAGGAGAGCACTGCTTCATACTGTGTGATGGTGGTAGGCTGGGGGAAGCTGGCCATGTCCTCTCCTACTTGACACCGCAGACTGGGGAGAGCACACAACACACACCAGGTTTCCTGATTTAAAACCCAGAGCTGAGTGCAGTGGGAGTGTGAGACCAGCAAAATGGAAACAGGAAAGGTTTCTTTGAAATAATGTTTTGAGTGCCCACATGGACTTGGTTTAATTAAAAGGTAAGTAGGCATAAGGAAAACTAACACTTGTGACAAAGAAAGGAAATACCAGAGTACTCACATAACTCATAAATTACATCATATCTGTCTGCATGTTACAGTGAGAAGCTATTGTCTGCTGTTGCTTCCATTATCTCAGTAGCAGACATCTAACAGTTACTTTGCCTGAGCCAGAAAAAACCCTACAACTCAGTTTTGACACATCATACAGCCACTAAAACCCCCCTGCAGACAGAATATTAAACTGTACAGCTGATGAGATCATTAGCACAAAACAGCTAAAACAAAAGCAATGTTTCTTCCAGAGAGAGCCATTGCAACACAGAAGTCAGTTAATTTAGAACTGAGCTTCTGTGGAGCACCTTAAGTTTGCAACTCCTCAGCACTACACTGGGGAGCACAAAGCTGTGTAAAGTTACTCACTGACAGAGGAGTAGGTAACTCTTAGGAAGACTCAAAATAGCCTTAGTGTAAGAGTCATAACTGCATCAGCACTAAGCAGAATCAAAGATCAGCACCATTGTCTGGCTATCGCTGTACCACGCAAAGAATCTGACCTTACATGGAGCTTTCCTCCAAAGACCTCAAAGTACTTGGACAACTAAGTCTTACCCCCTGACCCTGAGGTCTGTTTCTACTATCTGTGTTTTAAAGAAAGAGGAGAGAAAGTTGGAAATGTTAAGTGGTAAATGTGAATGTTAACTTACAGGTATCACAGACCCAGCTTCTACTTTTTATTAATAATAATAATAAAAAAATTAATATCCCCTTGCACAGAATTTTTAATAACAGTTCATCGCAAGCCAATGGAAAATGGATGGGCCAAGAAAAAGTCTGTCAGAAATCCCCACCACGAGACTGGATTCTGGTATTTCCTTGCAAAGCAAGGTTTTAAAATTTAAATGCACCTATTCTCTGCTGGAGATATTCTACCCCACTAACTCAGAGTAAGGAATCGCTGATTTTAGATGTAACAGCCATTCTGCCACCTACTTGCTGTTAAACAGAGTTTGGGCTTTGATAACTTCAAATACACATAGACAGCAATCAAAAATTCATGACAATCCAACAAGATACATAATTAATATTAAAAAAAATAATAATACTGAACAGAAATACACTTAAAATATTTCTTTTCTACACTCCCACTTCTGTCAGCTTCTAATTGCAGACATTTCCCACTCACCAAGAGACCCTGAACATACTAGTTTCTGTGCACTGCTGTCCTTTACACAAACAGAAATCAATACTGCACATCCCCCAGGCCCTCTCTGAGGCTGACTGCTGTAGAACGCTTTGAAGTTTAAGCGTTATTTATTATGTTCCAAGTATGATGGAGCCACAGAAAATTCAATTCTGAGCTAACGCAGCCATCTGTCAAAGGGTAAACACCATGGAAAAAGTTATAAACAATTGTAAATCAGGGTTTGCAAATCTAGGGAGCATCTCAACCTCGCTGTTGCTCCACTGACACCGGGAAGTAGAGCGCGGCCACTCAATGTCTGAAGAGGCAGCCAAGCTACAGCAGCTTCACAAGTCGCCTCTAGGTCTTGGTAACTTTCCATGTGTATGTACCTAGCTCATGTGAATGCAAGATAACGAAGTTTACACAAAAACCTTTTCAGTACAGACCCAGGGTGTGGTTCTCCTGCAGCATAAAACCGGAATCAATCCAGACGCTCAATAGTGCTGAAAAGGGAGTGTGTCCCCTTTTCCTTCATACACACACACAAAAAATCCCCAACCCTTAACCCCTTACCATACTAATTACCATCTCTAACTGGACAGTCTCTCAAAGCCCTGGAAAGTGGTCATCAATCTGAAACACGCACCAAAGCCCAAAAAGGGAGCTTCATTCACTAACCCAGAAGAACCACTGACAACAGAGCTAGAAGCCGGTATGTCAGACCTTCCAGAGTGCTCCTCACATTCCCCCCAGGTTCCTTCCTTACAACATGTTTCTAATGGTTTTCATCCAATGAAATTATAAACAAGGCCATTTCCCAATGAGGCTATTTCATTTTGTCACTACACAAAGTACTTCCCATTTAGTAGGATAAAAGTTGCTATGAATAGAAAGTAATGGAATCTTTTCATATAGATCAAATAAAATCATAAACATCATATACGAAAAAAGCAAGGGGATAAGAGACTCAAAACAAACAAGATCTACACATGAATGAAAGAAAAAAAAAACAAAACAAGACACTCATGAAATTGTTATGAAATGGACTACAAACAGGAGAGACAGCTTCTGGATTTCCTACTCTGAGAGGTGCCCACGGCCAGATGGCTTTTACAACCTTTTGCAGCATGCAGCACAGGTAGCTCAGTGAAATACAGTTCCACATACTACTGTTTCTTACTGCCTAAAGATGACCCAAGCCTGCTGCTCTAGTGCTAAAGAATCAACAGGAGGTGTTTGGAGTAAGTAGAATAACACAGCAGCGAGGGAAATGCTAATTGCCTCATTCAGCCCATGGCATCTCATTTTCATAGCCTGGAATCTGGATAATTCTCCACCTCACAGGAACCACCATAGAATACTCGTACATTTGCTCTATTATCCAAACTTTCCCTCTCATCTGGCACAAAACACCCACAGAATCGCAGAGTGGTGGGGGTTGGAAGGGACCTCTGGAGATCACCTCATCCCCCCTGCTCCAGCAGGGCCACCCAGAGCAGGGGGCCCAGGATCACAGTGTCCAGGTGGGTTTGGAATCTCTCCAGAGGAGACTCCACAGCCTCTCTGGACAGCCTGGGTCAGGCTCTGCCACCCTCACAGCAAAGAAGTTTCTCCTCCTGTCCAGATGGAACCCCGTGTCCCAGTTTGTGCCCATTGCTAGTTGTCCTGTTCTGTGTCTGGCCCCATCCTCTTGCCCCCAGTGGGCCCTTTAGCTATTGATCAGCATTGACCAGATTCCCTCTCAGTCATCTCTTCTCCATATGAGAGCCCCAGGGCATTCAGCGTTTCATTGGCAGAGATGCTCCAGTCCCTTCAGCATCTTTGGAGCCTCCGCTGGACTCTCTCCAGCAGTTCCCGGTCTCTCTTGAAGTGAGGAACCCAGAATATTCTAGACACACTGCTAACGTGGCCGCTAGTGTGGCTGCAGGCATTGAGGGAGATGCCAATTACACAAATCCCTCCTTCAGAGAAGGATCACGGTATTGTTTAAGAAGCATCACCTCAGCCTAACAATGAAAAAACGTGAGATTGACAACTCCTTGATAAGCAAAAGAAACATGGTACACCTTTGGGAGTGTGGTAGGGAGAGGGGGAATGAGGAGAAAGTCCTCCAGAACTTCTGGATAACATCTCCTTATGGCAGTCAGACACCAGTGTTAGGGCAGAAGACAGATTCTGAAGTCAAAGTATCTTGTAACCAAAGGATTGTGGTTGCATTTCAATCTCACAGTGGGCAAGGGGGAAAGACAGGCATGCAGGCAACTGTCAACGTTCTAAGAAATAAGGAAAAATAGCGTTTTGTGTTTATTTTCCTCATAACAAACAGATTAGGACATGAGTGCTCCTTCCCAATGCAGCCTCAAATCAATACCAGAATATAATCAGATCTTATCTACTGATAGGCAAGATTTCTCTTCTAGCACTTGATAGATGCTGGAAGACTCCTGACAGTTATTTTAGGTTATTCACACAACGCCAGCAGCTTTCTCAGGTACTTGAAAGAGCTGATTTACAGCAATTATCCCAAATAACAAACATCTCCCTAACCCTTCCCTTTTGCAAAGAGGTTGTTTGTCTCTAATTAGCAGCTGATCTACTAAATTAGAAAGTCTGGATTAGTCCACACTGTTTCTCTCTACTAATCAGGAAGGTGTATTAGCAAAGGGACCTTCTCTGGTGGTTAAATCGCATGAGAAGAAATACTTCACAATGGAGGTGTTTGTCCATCTGCTTGTCTTGCTTGAAAGCTTAGTTGCTCAAATAAGTTGACGATCCCTGACATTGTCAGGGCACTTCCCTCAGAGAGTAAAACAGGTAACGCAAAAGTAAAAGGAAGAGTTCACAGAAATGAAGAGCTTCCCCTCGAAACTCCAGAGAAGATAAACAGAGCTGCTGTTTGCACAGTTGTTGTGGGTAAATCCCCATGGGCTGCCCACTCGTTCCTGGCACTAGGAGCAGGGAGAGAATAAGAAGGGTAAAAGAAAAGTGAGAAAACTGGTGGGTTGAGATCACGGCAGTTTAACAGGTACAGCAGAAGCCGCACACACGAGCAAAACAACCCAAGGAATTCCTTCCACGCTCCCCATGGCAGGCAGGTGTTGGGCATCCCCAGGACAGCCGGGCTC
>WUAM01000272.1:1436865-1472480 GCA_024336885.1 Actenoides hombroni | reverse complement strand
TGAGCGTGACGTCCTACGGTCTGGAACAGCCCTGTGGTCAGCTGGGGGCAGCTGTCCCAGCTGTGTCCCCTCCCAGCTTCTTGTGCCCCCCGCCAGCCTGCTCCCTGGCAGGGCAGAGTGAGAAACAGAGAAGCCTTGACGCTGTGCAAGCACCGTTCAACACTAGCTAAAAAATCCCTCTGATATCAACCCTGTTTTGGTCACAGATCCAAAACTTAGCACCATAGGAGCTCTCACCATAGTGAGAAAAATTAACTCCATCCCAGCCAAAACCAGTACAGCAATTTTAATAAAATAGATCAAAACCTAATGATGCCCAAGCCAAGCGGGATTGCCGCAATGAACTTGCCTGTCAAGTAGAGTAAAATTCTGTAGCACTTACTGAAATATTTAATCCATACACTGCAGCAAAGCATGCCACATTTAATGAGAAACAAAAATAAAACTGAAAAATAGTTTTTTGATCCTCGGGGTATGCAGCTTCCAGAAGCTGCGTGGATCTGGGCTCATTCTGACATGGTGTAGTGCTGTGTGCCTTTGCTGAAGTTAAAAAATCTACAATAAAAAAATAACATCAGCTGAAGTCCCACTTTATCCTGCTTATATATCCTAGCTCCCCAAGCTAGTAAAAACTTGGGAGGGCAAAGTGGAGAGTATTTAAACTTTTACTCAAAATGCTTTGTGGTATCAGGCACAGATGATAGCTTTTAAAATTCTGCCAAATTGATTTTAGTTCATACACAATTGACTTACTTAGTACCATGATATCAGAAAATTATGTGCAATGAGAATAAGATCCTTTGGGAATACAACACTAACAGGCAGAGGGAATTTAGAAAGGCAGAGTGGCCACTTACAGGGAAACATATCCACTTCTAAGAAAAAAGATGAGGCTTCTGACATTCTTTCATTCTTTTAGAAGGCCTGCAGCAATAGCTGTATGCCAGCAACACTGAATATAGCAGAAAGAAATTATATATTTTCCAGAAACATGAGACAAACAGGCTGCTGAACGCTGTTTTCAGAAACCAGCTCAGTCTTGGAAGGCTGCATACAGATAGCTGATGTATGAAAGACTGGGATCAGGGTTTAATCACAATTCGACAAGACATGCAACAAACCCCTAGACTTGCTTGAATGTGACTAAAATAAACCGCGTGGTCAGTCGAAGAGGGAAGGGAAAAGCAGGGAAGTCATCCAACACTTTGAGACTGCACCTCCACTTAGAGAGCAAAGCGAACCTGCTCCATCAAAGCAGAACAGGATGGAAAGATCCTGGCTTCATTTTGCCTGGAAATATTCCCATTAGTGCTGTAAATCATACCTTTGTCAGAACCAGATACATTCATGTCGTTCACTGTGCACTGAGAAAAGCACAAATGAGAAGTGTGAGGAACGTGAAGCTGCTCAAAGGAGCTGACATGCAGCTATCACCTGAAGACTCTGTTCTTCAAGGTAAGAAAGGTTCAAATGGTTTACTGTTGGAGACATGACACTAACTATTAATACATTTGTCTTTCTCACAATGCTTCAAAGTGCTACTAGCCCAACAACAGAACTCAACAAACCCTAGGAAAAGAACCTCAGGACAGGAGAAGGAACAACTTCCTGAAAGGAGCCCTCACAGACAAACAAAAGACTCATCAATCAAAATCATTCTCTTCATAAAGAAGATAAATGTGATCCTTAAACAAAGAAAAAGAAAAACATCAGGATATCCCTAAGTCAGCAACTGACTGAAAGAAGGTCCCCAAGCTTTTAAAATTTCCACACTTCTGCTCTACTTTCTAAACTGGCCTATTTGCTTCTCCATTGCTGATCAAAACAAACTTTGCCCCCCTGCAAATATACATAGAATGCACATAATTTTTGCTTTGGTCGTAAGACTCCAAGTATTTGGATCAGAAATTATCTAAAGCAATAAACTGAAGATTAACTAAAGCAGGCTTACCATTTTAGGACTGCATAAAGAGCTAATCAGGTAGAATTCCACATGCCTTTTAAATGACTGCACCCAAATCTCTGTGCCTTTCTCAAACATTCATGCCATTGCTCAAGCAGGCTTAGAGAAGACATTCAAACAAAAAAGAAACCAAAACAAAACAAAACAAACCCATAAATCAAGAAAGCCACCTGGTCTAAGAATGGAAGCTCTGTTTTAAAACATGAAATTTCAATCACTCCTGGAAGCTACAAGGTCCTACAAGTGAGTACTGACCAGGCCACCCTCCACCAGGCCCTGCAGACTACAGCTACTGGGCTCTGATGGGCATTCCAAACCGTGACTTCATTATCTTCTACACAAGCAAGAGAGGGTTCAGCTACTTATCTAAAATCATGTATTTGGACACATCCTCCAAGCCAGTAAACAACTCTTAGGTAAATGCAAAGATCATAACTTGAATGCTCACTCTGCTAGGAGTACTTGGTCAGGTGTAACAGAGGTCCTTTCCAAACATACAACCCCTCTGCTTCGTATTATGGGAACTTCAAGCAAGCCCAGAGCGCTGTCATAGACACCAGAGGAAAACAGATTTAATACATCACATGTCTGGAGGGAAGCAGCACAAAATATCTACCTGCACAAAACAAGCACACATTCCCAGAGAGGAACTTACACTTGATGTCAGCTGCAGTTTATCCATATATTTAAATATGTGTTATTAGTGATGGATACCTACTGGAGAGCTTTTTGTTTCTACTTAATCAGAGTAACTGTTTAGAACCAGAGCAAAAGCAAGTAGGAATCAACGCTGAAAGCCAAACCTACAGAATAATGAACAATTCTTTTAATACGGGCACAATAATTAGAGCTTCACCATTTCAACAGTTACATGTTTAGAAAAAGTGTAAAAATCCAGACTTCTGATGTTTCATGTATACAGACACAACCCACAGCAAAGCAAACAGTAGCACGGCCTGTCCTTGAATTCATGTTTTCTTAACTACCTAGGCCTATCACCATTCAACACTCTTTGTAACAAGCTATAGAGCTCAACCTTACCAATGTATATATTCTTCAGTATCCAAGAGAGTGGAAATACCCTAAGAGCCTCAGGGCTTTTTATTTTCTGACAGATTACATTATATAGATATATTTGTACCAGTAAACTCACCATGTGGACACAGACTTTGAAAAGAGAACGTTTCTTCCTCTTGCAGACAAATCCCCAGTAGCATTTGTGTAATTCACTTAAGAGCCTAACATCAAAGAAGCTGATATGCCCAAGTGACTCTGCACTTTTGCCCAAGCCAATAGGGAACAAAATGGAGAGCTGGTCAACACAGTTGCATCTGTAGTTCCTGATACAACTTCACTACAAAGGGCTTGTGCAGAGAACAAAAAGTTAGTTCCTTGCAACCAAGGAGTTAATTAATAAGAGGGGAAAGAGAAGCATGGGGATGTTGGCATAAGGCAGACAAGACAACAAAAGATGTGGAGCTTGGGAAAGAAATAATCCATAAAACTGAACCAAAAGGCCACATTCTTATGCAAAACCAGATTTCCTGTTCCCATCCCACTTTTTTGCCTTCCTTTGACAGAACACCCTTGACAGATTGTCTGGCCTGACAATGGAAAGGTGAAAGCACAGTATAAGCAGTCACTCCTGCTTGTGCTATCCGCCAAAATGCCAAAAGCAGGCTGACCTTCATTCCCACTGCCAGAAACATGAGGTCAATATGAATGTCTAAAAAGGTTGTCCTGAGCATTCAACACTGGTTTTTTTCAAAGCTGTGAAAGGGAAACTTTCCAAAGCTGGAAAGAGGAAAGAGAAATGTCTTTAAGCAGCTGCAAGAACTACCTTACAAGCCTTTCAACTGCAGCAGGATGAGCTAATAAAGCTGGCCCTTAAACCTTGGAGGTTCAGCGTTCAAACTCTCCTTCAAGTTCACAAATGAAAGGAATCTATTATGCTTGCTTTAGTACTCAAGAGAAATCAAACTACACCAGAAAATGACTCTACTCTCTGACCAGACTCGCTGGAAACACACTGGAGACAGGCAGCAGAGTGTCTCTTAGTCTGTTGGCAAAACATCCTCTAGAACCTCGCCTCCCAGCGTCCTACCATATCAGTGCTACTTGTTTGCTTTTGTCAGAAGTGTTTTTAAAAGGGGCTTCCTGATCGATGATAAACCCAAGCTTTCAAAGTATACCACTAGATTCACTCCAATTATGGATTCAAAATAGGCATCTAGTTGTACCTTTCAATTGAAGCATATTATTCTCTAAATGGCCTTCTACCAGTAATGCACAAGCCTCTCCTTCCACTTCTCAGTGACATGGAACAGCCACCTAGAAAATTATTTTCTCTAGATCACCTACCTCAAGCAGCAAACTTTGTAAGACTCTTCATACAAAGCCTTGCCTCAATTTTTAAAATGAAATATCATGTCCAAAAAAGACAAACCAGACCCAGCAAGAAAAAATTCCCACTGCAATTTTCTCATGAATCTTTCCCACAGAGAAACCCAAAGGGAAACAGGAATGATTAATCTTCAGAACCAGATAAATGGTATTTTTAGTTTAAATCTCAATTTTGAATTTTTCTGTACATATTATTTCATTATAAAACTAATGGAAGCAGGATTATCTCTAAAACAGTACAGGGGCATGTGGAAATGGCCTTGAAAAAAATTTTGTCACATCTGTGTGCAGCAGCACATTGCTAAATTTGAAATGCAACTGGAAGGCAACAACCCAGGCACCACTACAGCATCATTGACCACTACTGGACAAGGAATGGGATGGAGCAGAAGTCTGTCTGTGGTCCATTGTCAAAATGGAATACAATAGCTTACTTCTAATAAGATTATTCTGCAATGAACTCCACATACTACTTCTTTCCTACAGAGAACCAGCAACACAGAATACAGTCAAAATTTTCTGATTTCTGATACAAGGGATTAACTTAGTTCATAAAAATCACTATCTTTGGTAGCTTGGCAGGAGATTTGTGTGCAAAATTTCTGCAATCTTCATCATGACATGAGTGACATTTCAGCACGTGAGACAGTTCCTCTCAACTCACTTCTTTAAGGCTCAACTTTTAAGTGGCAAATCCAAACCAAGTCAACACCGTCACTGTAGAAAAGCCAATCTCCTACCTGATTTGCATGTTCTGCCATCGTCTTCTAGCTGCACACCAGTGGGACAGGCACAGCTGTAGAAGGGGTCTCTTGGAGACAGCAGGCACAGATGGGAGCAGCCACCGTTGTTTTCTTCACATGGAGTGTGAACTTCAAGAAATGAAACAGATTTGTTTTCATTTTTCTAGAACCCCTAAAGCCCTCTGTTCTCCAGGGGGAAGAAATTAAAGATCCCAAATGACTGACAGGAGCTGTAGTGCTAAAAGACAGAGGAACCCCAAAATAAAGTTTTTGATTCCCCTGTCCCCAGCATCATACTTCTAGAGGCACCTAAATTGAGATGCATGCAAAAGCTGATTTTGAAAGAGCTGACAGCTCAGCACATTCTCACTATATAGTTTTTCAATTTATCTAAATCCAAACACAGCTAAGAGCTTTGGACATCAGTTCTTTGTGGATGCCAGGTCTGCTAAGCATCATGAAAATGGAAAACAGGGCTTGGAAGATGGTGACTGGGGGCGGGGTGACCAGTTCTATGAAAGAAAGGAAAACATAACACATTGTACCATTCCTACATCACAGCAGTGTTGCACAATGGAAACATCTCTTCCCACTGCAAAGCTTTGACAGCAAGACATAAGCCTGAATCACCAGGAAATCTAGAGGAGCAACATGTAAAATGAGAAATTTTGAAAAGGTTAAAAAAACCCCAAAACAACAAAACAACAAACCAAAGAAAAAGAAATTAGGGGGATGGGGGACATGATGGCACATAACAGGATGGGGACAGACACAGACAACTGCACAAACCTATTTCATTTACATGGGAAAAAAAATGGCAGCAAGAGATGAAGCTGTAACCATAAATAATCATGGAGAATACTGGTAGATATTAAATATATGTAATTCAAGTTGTGCAAGATCTCTCCAAAAATCAGTCATAGTTTGAATAAGCAACTGAACTGCTTTAATATAAAAAATAAAATTTCTGACTAATTTGGCTTCTGTTACTTCCACTGACAGTCACAAAGAAGAAGAAAAAAAATGGAGAGGAAGGAATCCTGATCTTAATTAAGTCAATGGCAGCTGAGCTATTTTTGGCATATGCTATTTCCCTATGCACCATATTTTCTCTGTGACTGACCCAGAAATACTAAGACCCAAGGCTGGGACATTCCCTGAGCTAAAAAAAAAAAAAAAAAAAAAGAAAAAAATGACAAGAATTCAGCACAAACTCTTATCTAGAACTATGAGATAAACCAGGGTGCTGTGCATACATGACAACCTTGGTGAAACCTTGCACAACCAAGATAATCTCCAAACTCCTTTTTGCTTACTTTCTGTCTTGTTTACTGATATCCTATAAACTTCACTGGAATAAGAAACGTTGTCTTTAGGGAAGCAGACTTTACAGTTGGCATAAATAAAGAAGCCAGGCCAAATGGCAAGAGTATCTCCACCAGGCAAGAGATGATTCTTCCCATAGCTACTCAATTATATACATTTCCACACCATTGCTTCTAAATCCCATTCTCACAATCACCCCCAAAAAGCCTAGACCAATTCCCATACAGATTCACATGCATGTAAAAAAATATATACAACCACATTCAATTCTCAATGCTCTACACCTGCCTTCCTCTGAACTACTATCATACATAAAGAAAAAACAAGAGACATGTTTATGTTTCATATAAAAGCTCAGAACTAAAGTCCAGCCACACAGAAACGTTCATAAACTATTTATTACATACTGAAGATAAACACTGTAGACTGCAAAATCTGCACTTATAAGTACAACATGCATATTTTGTGGTAATTCTGCATTTAAAAATAAAAAAGTAAGGGTAAGTATTTTTTCAGTTGTCTTTAAAATAATGGTGTTAAGGTGCCAGGTGAGTCTTTATTGCTCTTATTCGGATACTCCAAATGAAAAGATATCACTGAAGTACTGCTCTGGATTTTGTTACCAGCTGGGATGATGAGTGAGCTCCCACCAATTCAGGATGGAATATTCTGAGCAAGGTACAGGACTCAGGTACTTATACCTCTAGCAACCAATCCCCTGACAAGTGTTCAAAACCTCGCAACTCCACACTAACTATTATTATGATTAACCTTTTTCCTGACAGGTAAGTAACAGTCATGCAAGAAGTTCAGGGACAAGTCAAACATACAGTATGGCTGCCGGTCTGGACTTAAGACCTGGATGTCCATCGGCGAATACAGGGCAGACAATATTTCTCTCCTTTTCTCTCCCGTCCTTTTGTTGCAGGCGTGAATGGAGCGCGTTTGCCAGTCCGTCCAGTACAAGGTGTCCCCAGACAATGTCAGTGCAAAGGGGTGAGTAAGGCTGCCTTCCACAACTTTTTGCCTACATGAAAGAGAGAGCGAGGATTAAATAAGGGCTGCTTCCACTTGTCACCAGGTGGGAAAAAAATCTGCCTTTGTCAAAATTCACACAGGAACCACCTTCTTTTAACAAACTGACTGGACGATGAGATTCACCTTGTAGTAAAAGTGATAGTCAGACTGAAAAATTTAAAACTTTATCCCTTCCTAACAATAAGGGCACAAACATACTGGGTTTCATAGCAACACATTGTCTGATTCAGCTCCACACCAACCTCCAAAAGGACATACTGAAGTTCTGTAACAGGCCTGCCCAAATACACAAACACAATCGTCTTTTGGAAGAAACACAGGTCCAAAGAGTGCTCCTCCAAATAAAGCACTACTTTTTTTGTCCCCCTGTGCCATATATGACATCTTTGGCTAGGACTTCAGTCCTTTCTTGTAGTAGGAAAAGGAAGAAACAACACAAGAGTCTCTTTAAATAACCCCTGTTGACTTGGTCAGCAGCAGAAACAAGTATTTTGCAAATTATCTTTTTAAATGTAGAGCAAGGGTCAGTTACATTTTTTGAAGAATAAATATTTATAATTAATGTAAATCAGAAACATTTCAGATGTTTGTCAATGAGATCATTCAGGCACATCTCTTCCGGGGCTGCACCTATTTTCACCTTGGTTATTAGCTGAACCAAAAGCCACAAAACCCATGACATTTTCAACATGTTTTCTAAACTCGCAGGATCCCCAAATTTATACATACTGAAATAAAGTTGTGTAAGTTAGATTCAGTAGTTTTAGAGATATTTACTGTCAGTGAAAACATACTTGACGATTCCTCAGTCAAAACAATATGAAGTTAGTTTTCACCAAAAAAAAGCCTTTTCCATATGCACAAACACAAAGGCTTACACACATCTTCCAAATCAGTGCTCTGACACCACAAACCAGTATTCAAAATTTTTTTCATCCTACAACTTTGAGAAAGCTAAAGTCCCAGCATCATCTTGATGGAAAATGAGGAACAGACCTTTCTTATATCTATATTCAGACCTGGATTTAAACTGTTTCCACTGAAGAGAATAAACAAAACAAAACACACCAAACAAACAAAGTAAGAAAAAAATACACAAAACAAACACACACAAACCAAAATGAAATCACATACACACCAAAAACAACCAACCAAAACAAAACAACCCACAGCAACAAAAAACCAACAAAAAAAATAAAAAACAAACAAATAAAAAAACAAACCAAAAACCAACTGCAGACACAAAACAAACCCACAAAAATAAAAAAAACCAGTTAATGCAGGGAAAGAATACTGCTTCATTTTTCCAGGATTAGGGGAAATAGAAAAAGTACCCCCAAAATTCTTCATATGTATTCAGACATGAACAAATTTAAAACAGACTGACACATGCAAACAAGTATTTGCATATACATGTAAATAGCAAGTAATGTGGAAAAAAAGAAAACAAAAATATTATTCTTCTTTCTCTTCTAGAGATAGAATTGAAACAGCTGTTAAAATTTCTGTCCAAATTATCCTTACTTCTCTCACCATAAAATACAATAGAATAAATAGAAATACTGAATTCACTTCCTCTTTCCAATCTCACTTCTGCTGTTCCTTCTTTACTAGTAAGGATATTCTAGCATGGTAGCAGCTGTTTTCCACTATATATTGCCCCTATTTCCATCATTCTTAGATATCAAGTCTCCCCTTCTCCTGTAATTACATCCCTTGAAACAGTTCCAGCCAATGTGCTTGCAAACTGAAGGTTGCCAAGATGTTACAGGCAGATTGATCCAGTAACATTAATCCACCATGCAGAATGCAGATTTCCTTTTTATTTGAATTCTGCAGTGATGCTGGGATGGCAGGGGTAGAAGCATCTGAAACACCTTAAGATTTCTTTATTGACAAGTATGGGTGAAACTTATTTTGCTCTATGTTTAAGGAATAGAAGGAACCTCCCAAAGTTATCATCTAGTTTGAACCATTATCAAAGTCTATCCTTGACACCAGAATCAAAGAGGCCCCCAGTTCACAGATTTCTGTTTCAATGTTGATCAGTGGAAGGGGAAAAACCTGGAAGCCCGCTGAGACTCACCCCCAAACCAGAGAAATACATTCATGTTGTACTGTATGAAAATCTCTTAAGATTTTGAATTTTGAGAGAGCATTTTCTTCCTGCCTGTGACCCTGCATCAGCCTCTGAGGTACCACTCGCTTCTGTAAAGGCCTTTTCCCTCACCTACACCTCGGACTGTCAGTCAGTACTTGTCACTTCCTACAACACCACCACTATCTAGCTTTTACATAGTGCTCATTTGAAAACTTAAGAGCATTCTATAAAGCATGTCCATATTGTTATTTCACACTTGTTTATGAGTGTGAAAATCGGGCACAGAATGCAACTTGGTACCTGAAACACATCATGGAAAAAGCAGTGGGTTTTTCAGGGAGGCACATTACTCTCTTACACGTGTACACGTAAAATAAAACTCCTCCAACTTTTTACCAAAGCAAAAATGATTTCATAACACAGAGATTTACAATGTTATGACTTCATGGAAATGAAAATGTTATTTTAAACTACCTGAGGACCAAAGCCAGACTGGAATACAGAGACTTGCCCCCTTGGCAGGACGTTTCACTAGCAGATGACGCTCGCCCTTCAGGACCAACACAAACTATCCCCTGAACGCTGCCTAGAATTGCAGGTGCAATCTCAAACGTCTGGGTCTGCCCCATCTGAAGGGTCACCTCTCAAAGCCTACAAAAGCAAAAAACTCAACCACACACTTAGACAGAAGGCACTAACCAAAGCTTACATACTGTGCTTTCTATCAAGCTTTAGGAAAATCTGCTTCCTGCTCACTTGTCGCCTGAGATAAGCTGAATGTAGTTAACTTACAGGCCTGCCAAAAAGGACATCTTTGGAAGGGGCCAAGGACAGGTGTCTCTCAATGTATACTTCCCACTAAACAAAACCAAACCAAAACAAACCCAGAACAACACTGTGAAATTGCAGTCATTAGTTCAATGTTAGATTGCTTAGGGCCAAGAATAAGCATCTCCAACTATTTTCAAGGCAAATATGATTCTAAAAGTGAAAAATCCTTCTGTACAAGAAGACTATAAACAGTCCATAGTGAAAAAACTGATATAAATCCTCTTACTTTTAAAACCAGTTTTATAGGATGTGAGGCTATTTTACCTTTTGGAAGTCAATTAACAATTGCATTTAAAAAGAACAATAAGGTATTGGCATTATTCTAGATTACTGAAAAAAAAAAAAAGCCTCAGTTCTGAATGAAAGTAGAGGTTAGAAATAACGTACACCATATTATTGACTAAAGGAAACTCACCTAAAGGAACCATCCAGATTTGCCCTATGAATGAAACTCAGTTTTGCATCAGCCCAATAAAGTTTCTGCTCATCAAGATCTATCGTGAGTCCATTCGGCCAATAAATATCGGAATCGACAATTATTTTTCGCGTGCTGCTGTCCATTCCCGCCCGTTCTATTCGGGGTATTTCACCCCAGTCAGTCCAATACATGTATCTGAAAAAGAGCAGAGATTAAATCAGCAGAGATTAAATCAAATCAGCAGACATGCTGGTTAGCTTTGAGAACAGCAGGGATAGTGGCTCTTTGTAAAGCCTGTTAAATGTGTCTCCCCAAAACTTTAACATACTTATTAATTTAAATCAAACCACAGTTCCAGAGGGTGAAAAAAAAAAACCCCTCTGTGAAAGCATCTCTCTGCCTCTGCAGAGTGTGTTGCCGTTCTCTTTCTGTGTCGGGCAGCACCTGACTGTCATAAGCATTTACAACCAAGTGTCATCCTTGTGTGGCCAGTTATTACAAGTTAATACCCTAAATCATGTTCTGAAGCAACCCAAGCACCCAATGACCATAGCTGAACTTCCTTTTGCAAGTCTGTACACAGAAAAGAATAAAATCAAGTGCCTTGAAATTTGTTTGTCAATAAATAAATCATGAATCCATGCCGACTTAGAATGACATTGGATTAAATTTTGGGGTGCTTTTTTCCTCTCCTGTCCGTGACCCGGTTCCCCTGTCACTCCACCTATGGACAATTTAAGTAGTCTGAACAGAAGCCTTAACAGCACTTCTCAATCGGGAAGGACCAGATGAATTGTGGCAAATCACACAACATCTGCATGACAAGTTGATACCATACAGTTAGGAGAGAAACTGTCTGATCAGGAGAGGGCAGTTCCCATCCCGCATAACATAGCCAGGTTGCAAATCCAGCGTGCCAGGGGTGCAAGCACAACACAGCCCATCCCTCGCACAGCAACCTCAGGCCAGTCAGAGTAACGACGCTGCCTTCCTAACACCAGTATGGCCATTTCTGGCATGGTCTGTGTCAGGAAGCCTTTGACCTGAGTGAACCCTCAAACAACATTAGTCCTCTGTGCACTGGACTCTCCAGCACTCCAGGTTCGTCGTGCTGTATTAGATCAACAGCAGCACTGGGTGGGCACCAGCTGGGTAAGTGCATCGAGCTGCACCCAAGCTCCTGCTACCACTGGAGCTCCAGAAAAGCACGGTAAAGAGGCATCTATTCAGTCTTGCAGAGCCCATGCTTAGCCACACTTTTCCTAGCTGGGATTATCCCAGACCCTCAGATCCCCTGAAGATGACAGCACTGGCTATGCAGCCATGCTAGGAATCACAAGGGAAGTAAATGGACATGTGTGGTGAGCGCACACAGAGGAATAAAGCTTCATGGTTTCTTCTAGTTCAAAGAGTTCCAAGAGTTCTATTTTGGGACCAAAGAGGGGACTACAGCTGCAATGGCTGTCATGTTCCTCAGCAGGATGTTCTCCCCTTCGCAACAAAAGATGCTCCTGTAAAGTGCAGTAGCCCTGTAGCTGCTTCACATGCAGCTGGGGCCATCATTTCAGCCCAGAGGGAACAGGGGGCTCTCCAGTTACTACCAGCACATGTCCCTCACAACTCACTCGGGCTTAAGATGTGCTGATCTCCATGTACCTACTGCACCCCGGTTCAGCCCTACCTCCAACTCCAGCTCAGTCACTGGACATATTTAGGCCATTCTGATCATAGCAGCATGTATAATCATTAGCTTGTTTATCCCATTGAAGAAGGAAATATAGATAAACAGAAATGACTCACTTGTTTCACAACACACATACACCTGGGTGCGGGAGGATAAAAATAGGACTTTTCTAGTTGAAATGGTAAAGCCTCCACGCAGGAGAGTCCTCAGGTTTCTCAGACAGCTCACATCAGAGTGGCTGCTGCAGACTCACGTCCCCAGATGCCTTTTCCCAAACCACCTCAGCTCCAGTAGCCAGGATACACTGACTGCTCCTGAAGACGCAGCAGCAGTAGCTGAGCTGCCCCAGTTCACAGGACAACCTATGAATGTAAATTGTCACTCATTTTGGTTTTCCTTAACAAGTCAGGCTGTAATTTGTGGCAGCTCAAACTGTGTGAGGAAGCAGCTATTGACAAACAAGGGAAGCCAGAGAAAAGCAGACATAAAAGCAAATGTCTACACAACCAGCAGCTGGTGAATTAGACTGTGAAACAGATCTGGACAAATACTCTGTTTTGGTCAGGTCCAACCCATTCTCTGACCCAGCTCACCTGCACTAGGTTGAAGTATTCAAACGATACCTTGAGCCACTTCTACAGGAATGAAGATGGACAAAAGATGGAGTATTGAATTGAGAAAAAACTGGCTAAATAATAAAAAAAAAAGAAACAAAACTAGCTAGGTCCAATTAAACTTTAAAAGGAGGTTAAAATAAAAAGGATGAAAAAATATTCCCCAAATTACCCTTGAGCAAAATCCCTCTCCTCAAGCCTCCCAATTAAAATTGCAGCCTGCCCTGAAGCTAAATGCATCCAGATGCAGGAAAGGGGAAAAAGAAGTCTGTAAGCCAAAGGTCCCTCATGGCTTTTCTGTGATATTAAAGGAGCTCCAGCTCAAGAGACTCTTCCCCAAAAAAACCTGTTGCCTGATTTCATAGGTGATGTGCGTTTACCCTTGGCCACACAGAGACTGCTGGGCAAAAGTAGCACTTTCAAACACGCATTAATTTGCCAGAGAAAAATGACATCGCTATGTTTCATCTCGTTAACAGGCACCAAGCTCAATCCTCGTTGATGACTCTGTCTCGCTCAAAGGTCTAAAACTACACAGTATTAGCAAAGTAACTGTACAGCAAAGGAAAGCTAGCAGGGTGAAGAAGCATTGACACAACATCTAGAACAATCTGAATAATAGGCAGAACTCTTTCAAAGCACTTCTCTCCTAGCTGGACTTTGTTAATGCAACATATAAAAGATTATTACTACCCTGCCACCACCTCGTCCCAATTGTAGGGTGTCTCTGTAATGCCCTAAGTCTCGTAAAGATGATCTTCCTGGTGAAAAAATTCAAAGGAGCTTCTCGGAGAGAGAAAAAAAACCCTAAATTTCAGCCTGGCACTGTAACATATGAGAGAAATTGATTTACATCAATCCAATTTAAATTAACTTTAATTAATAACATTTAAACCTGTCAAGACCACCTAATTCAGGAGCCTGGAGTGGTAACTAACACATTATTTCTGCAGGAAAAAAAAAGGGGGGCCTTTCTTTTTTTAAATGTGCTCAATAGTCCACATTTCTTTATTGACCTCAACAAAAACCAAGCACTTCAAAACCCTCTGAAACCTTGTAGACATTATTAATGTTTCTGGGACAGCTGGCAGTTCAGGTTAATTTTTTTTTATATATTGAAATATAACCTTTTTTGCTGGTGTCCAGTACATTAACAAATACGATTGTTTTTATTTCAATATATATATATATAAAAAAAATAAGTTGGATGTTTAGCCCAGATGAGGTTTCAGAAAAATTCAGTAGAGTATGTAAAGAATCTAAATCCTGTGCTACCTGTGCTATTAAATTGTTTTGGAAGCCTGTTGAAAAGATATACATCGAATAATAATGAAGAGCCTACTGCACATATTTGGGCAAATTCTTTGTTTGGTTGATTTTGTTGGTGTTGGTGGTATTCTTAAATGTCAATTAAACAGTTTTAAATACTCTTGGGCCAGGGCACACCTCTAAGTATCAAAACCAGTATTTGGTATCTTAGTACACGTTACACCAATCACATTTTTAGGACTGAGATTTGGCATCCCTGCAGTTTTATATCTTACTGGGACTGCAACAGGTCAATAAGCATTGAGGTTATAAAAAAAAATAAATTAAAATATCAACTCCTAAATAGCCAATTAAAAAAAAACAACAAAAAAAAGCACCCTCATGAGCAAAATTCACAAGTAGCAGCCCTTGGACAAACTCTTGTGGTACTTTATTCAGTTCTTAAGAGATGCTGAACTATCTTCTCCCTTACTGGGTTTTAACCTTTACCTCCAGACTTTTGAGGCAAAAAGGAAGTTGGGGCAGAGGGAAAAAGAGATTAACATTTAATAATAATTTTGCAACAATTGCACCAAATTCTGTCCCTAAACCGAACTGCACTTTGCTACACCAAAAAAGCAGCAAGAACAAAGCAGAGCAAAAGCGAAAGCTCCATCAGGGAGAAGACATAAATGTGTATTTCTTTCTGAACACACAACCACTAACAGTCCATCACCAGTCCCCAGAAGCACCAGAACTCAACAGAGTTGGTAAAATTCAGTTACTCTATTAGAAAGCACAGCAGCTCCAAGCTTCCTTACCAAGCTTCCTGGACAGAGGACAATCAAACAAATGCAGTTCAACTGCAGTCAGCAAATCACTGGGTTTTGGCACATACTTAATTACCACACTGAATCAGGGCTTAAATGGTGTTTCTGTGCTATCAGAAGAATGGGACTGAAGCCACCTTGCAAAAATAAACAGATTTAAAAGTCATTACAGTGCACCACTGTGGGTTTTGGGTGGTTGGTTTTGTTTTGGTTTGTTGGGTTTTTTTGGTCGGCTGTTTTTTGGTTTGTTTTTTTCTTTGCCTCCTTAACTCATTTTAAAATTCCAGGTGCAGGAACAAAAACAGGATGAAGATCCTATTTCCCCTCAGCTTTAAAGCTGCAGGTCATTTCTTATTTCCTGGTGCTTCCCCTCTCTCAGAAATCACAGCCGTGCCCTCCAAGAGCAGCCGATCAGCCGTCTGAGCTGGAAGGTATCACGGACATAACAAAAAGCAGCCAACGCTGCCCAAACGTTTTTTCCACCTCCTGAAATGCAGCACGGTTGCCAAACCTTACATAACCTGCTTACACAAAAAGGGCCAGTTGTACAGATGATGTAAATCAGCACAAGCTTCTCCAGTTTCAACAATGTGTTTGAACTTATACAAGCCCAGGGCACAAAACAGGAGTTTACAGGAAATTGCTATGAAGTTTAGATTCCTGCACATTTAAAACTTGCTTCCCCCCATCCCAATTAAATAGCACCAATTGTTTACAGAAGGGAAAAGAATGGCTATCTTGCATAGCATTAAGCCACAAATTACGTACTCAAATCACCCCTTTTTTTGGTTGTGTTTTTTTGCATTTTTTTTCCAAGCACTGAATTCTGAGATCCGCATGCTCTTGACAAAAACATTACATCAAACCCAAATACATGCCACAGCAAGTAACCATCAGAACTAATCACAATGTGTTCAAAGACACGCATTTAAAGCAAAGCAAACAAAACCCCTGAGAACCACACTCCTTCACCCGTTTCCCTACAACGTCTTTTACTCAGACAGGTTTATTCTTTTAAAATATACACATTACAGATACATATATATACAAATAGTATACTATTTGGCAACTGAGAACAAAGAGGCAAAACATAACTGCCTGTCAACTGATGAATGCTCAAGTGAAGTGCTTGCAAGGGAAGAGCACATCTTTCCCTGCTCACCCACGCGGAACTCGGGAGTAAGACACCCTAGGGAGTTCTCAAAGGGCAAGAAGCACACATTGGATACACCTTCAACAGCCTCTTACAAAGTCAGGATACATGACACCATGAAGCTTAAGAATATCCTCAGAGAGAAAGGCTCAAGAAGATTTCCAAGCACGCTAAGGTAGAGGAGGAGGGGCAGCAGTAAGGAGATACTTGCAGCAATACTCAGGGGGGTTAGGAAGAGAATTTTCAACTTGGAATGCAGTATTACTACAAATACCTCTGATACACTGAGAAAAAGAAACTGCACTGGTAGGATTTCCTGAGGAGGAAAAAAAGCAGCTGCACATGGTTTGTGTGTTACGAACACTTGTCCCTCTAAAAGAAGGTCCAGCGCATTCCTATGCAAAAAACTCTACAGAAAACAGAAAAATTACTGTAAGAAGATAAAAGTGAGCCCTCTAACTACACCTCAAGTCACCAGGTATAGTACAAGAGGCCTCACCAGCGCTGAGCAGAGGGAAAGGCTCATCTCCCCCCATCTGCTGGCAAGACTCCTCCTAACGAAGCCCAGGAAGCTGTTGTCCTTCTTTGCAGCCAGGCCATAATGCTGGTTCATATGCAGTTCACTGACCCCAGGCCCACTATCTTCTTTCAAAAAATGATTTATTTTAGGAAATGGGAATATAGTCCAAGTGTCACTACTTTTAACCTATTTTAAGACACACTGCCACTACTCAAAAGTCAGGGGAACCTTCTACCAAAAGGCACAGAATGAACTGCTTAACTCTCTCTACATGAGCTTGTGAGATACCTCCAATCCTCTGCTGTTTATGGGTAGACCCATTCATGACAATCTCTGATTTAATTATCTCTACCTAAAGTTAAACCTAGATTTTTTCCTCTCTCCATAAGGAGCACTGGATGAAAGGACATCAGGACAGTATGAGAAATTACATCTACACATTGTACTGACTCAATGGAGGACAGGGGTCCAGCAGTAATTCAGTTCTGCAGGTAAGGTGTCGGTCTCTCTCTTACCCACAGATCTCACCATTGCCCTTCAACATTTAATCTATCTCAGTGTGCTGCTGCAATTTAACTCAGTGTTTGGAAACATCTGGGAAAACGTTTGGGAGCATCATTTGTACACTCAAACGACACCAGTAATCTGTCAAGGCCTGCAATCTAAGGAGGTTCATTTGCATACTTACAATTTCAAACACAATTTAACAAACGAAACCCTGCTTTCAGTACATATTCAACAGGTTCAACTCTTATTCAACTTGTTCAACTCTTGCTTCAGCTTACTCTGTTGCTTAATTTTACATTAAAAAATCAGAAAGGTGTTTTGAGTTAAACCAAAGCCACCCACTCATGACAAACAGAATGGTGCCAGTTCAGCCAGACCAACATGTCAAATATGCCACGATGTCCACATTGCCTCCTTGCAGCTATAAACCATACCCATCAAGTCCCCTAAGCAAAGAGAACCCCAGCATCGGTCATCTCCTTGGTCCCAGAGACAAAGCTGCAAGACCAAAGATACGCTCCTGACTTCACCTGAGAAACCAATGGCACTGAGACAACCAAAGCCATCCTGTTGTTCCTTCTGTTCTCTCTAGGAATGGTGCAGAAATTAAAAAGATAAGACCATTGTGATTCCCAAGCCACTTAAGAAGACTAAAGGCGTAGTACAAGGCAAAGAAGCCTCAGTCTCCAGGACTCAGGATATGAGGAATAACAGAACTTGCAGCAAAAGAAGAGTGCCAGCAGGCAGTGAGTTCAATGGGGTTATTAAGGAAGTCTACACATTTCCACCTCTTCCCCATGTGATTCCAGCGGGGGTGGGGGAGAAGTAAATCACTTTCTTCTGCCATCTCTGAACAGGCAGCTCTGCTCACAACTGAAGCAAATGGTCTTTGAACAATTTAAGCCCTTTAGTCGTATCTATGAGCAGGAAAAGGGAAAAATAAGCAAGAGAGATGGATGAAACGTTTACGGAAAGGCTGTCACCATCAAGGTCACTCATCTGAAAATTAGAGTAAATAACACTCCTGACAAGAACTTCGAGTTTCTCATGCATGAGACTATTTGCAGCTCTTTGGCCACACAACATATCAAAAGCTTCCCAACTCCCAGAAATTACATCCATACCAAGATACCGGATACAATTCATAATCATAAATGTACCCAGAACTCCTCACATCCATCTGGGAAGCCTTATGCATGAACCACAGCAAAACCAGCCTGACACAGTTCCAGTCTGTAGCGTGGCAATTGCTGACGTGGCAATTTTAAGCTGCCCTCTGTTGCTTGGTTTCAATTTTCTCTTCTCACACACCTGAAGGTGATTCCTCCAGAGACCGTCCATGTTCCAGTACAGGACAAACCACAAACTATATTTGTGGCTTACCCTAAAGCCCTTGTATTAAGTCGGCATCCCTTTGCAAAGAGGCCAGACTCAGTGAAAGTGTTAGTTGACGCCAGATTTTCCTACAGATGAGAAACCTACCTACACATACTGTACGGAAGAGGAAGATAAAATGATCTCTGAGGAAGGGTTGTGAAAATGGCAGCAGATTAGCAGTAAACCACCTCATTTGTGCAGATTTCTGCACTCAAGAGAAGCGCATCTCACTTCTCCCCTTATCCCAGGTGTCCATCTATAGCAGAGCAGATCTTCAGGGATCATTAAAACGAACACAGGGCCCAAACTGCACAACAACAGCATGATTTGTACCCAGGGATAGCAAATGGCAGGTGTGAAATGTTGGCGAGTACTGAAGAAGGAAGGAGGAACCATACAGAGAGACAAGTAATTCCAAAAGCACTGTGACACATCCAGTCTGCTCCATTCTTACTTCCTAACCTGGTTACCTTACAGCACTGAGAGACCTCAGGTTCATCTGGATTCTTTTTCTTGCCACCACAAACATGATTATTCAACATCACCACTTAGAAATATTCCTATTTTGTTTACCAGAGCATAGCAAGTGAGATTTCCTGTTTTGACATGTGCAGATACACCTTCTCATCCAGATGCATTAAATAGGCAACACATCGCAAATGGAAGTTAACTTACCAGACAAGACGACTGAGAAAATAACAAGAAAAAAGGTTTGGAAAATTAATTACTTTTCAGAAGTGCAATGGAATAAGTTAGGCAATCACACAGGTTGAATATTTGGCTTGGCACCTAAGAACAGCTGTATTTTTCTTTTTGGCTCTCTGTCTGGGCTATCATTTCTTGCCACAAAATACTTAAGCTCAAACATATGTTCAGCTGCAGATCTTGAGAAAAATACCTTGGGAAAATGTACACTGAAACAAAAGGCTACGTTTCTTTTTCAGAACTAAAAACGCAACATAAATCACCACTGTATCCATTTAAGCATTTAAGTCAAATTCATATTTACCCATGAGCAGGATCCAAAGCTATTGCCCTGGGCAGATCAAGGTCTTGCCAGAAGAGGACTTTTCTAGATGTTCCATTGAGATTAGCTACTTCTATCCTATTGGTTTCTGAATCCGTCCAGTAAAGTTTTTTCCCAATCCAATCACATGCCAGGCCATCCGGGGAAACCAGACCAGAAATGATGACATTCTGCACCACATTCCCAGTTTGGTTAATGTAAGTTTGCTTGATGGCTTCTTCACTCACATCTGTCCAGAAAACTATTCCTTGCGAATACTGGAAGTCAACCGCAGCAGCATCCTCTAAACCACTGACCACCACAGTGGACTCCAGCTTCGTGCCTCCAGCATCCACGAGTCGAACATCCCGCCGGTTGGCAAAAAGCAGAAAGGGAGACGCTACAGAAGAAAAAAAAATGAAAACATGTTAGTGTTATTGGCATCTACAGACGTTACAAGCACTGAATATGAACATGGCAGAGGAGGATGTCTCTTCCCAGATCAGCAGGCCAGGCAGTGTAACAGAATTAACGTGGATGTTGCACATGGGAGAAAAATGCACACTACCCAAACCCCCTCTTCCTTCCACATGTCAGACAAAGGAGTAAAAGACAGAGGGAAGAGCAGGGCCAACTCTGTATCTATGGGATACAGACAACGTTCTCAACATAGTTTAGACTTCAAACTGATGCCCTTCCTTCAACAATACCTTCCACCAATCGAAAAACCTGGGTTCAGAACAAATTATGTCTTCATGGTTTAAAAGCTCGGTTCACCCAATTGAAGTGGTAACAACACAGAGAAGGCCTTTTAGTAGCAGGCTGGAAATTAATAGTACTAGATACAACACCCTGAAATGCTCCCACCAAGTGCCCTCCCAGGCAGAAAAGACTGTGATAGAGGTTCAGAACTACTATCTTCTCCCCTGCCCCACAAGGAAGCGAAAAATTCAAGTAAGTTTGAAGGAAGATGGTGATGTGGGTTATAGAAGTTTGTGGGGACTGCTGTTGGCTGGAAAAGGCAGCTACAGCAAAAGGACAAAGGTTCTTGCTGTTTGAAGCTGTAAGTAGGCAGTGGAAGCTGCAGTCCTAGTGCCAAAGGACAGGGAACAGGCTTTGAAAGGGAAACTAACATATGATTGATGCAAAAGGGATGGGAAGCTTCAAGACATGTCAAAATGACGGTCGCAGAGATATTCCAGCATAAGTTCTAGTTCTCTTGTGTGCAAGGTTCAGTTGGATAATGACATGACCTCAGCAGATGATGCTTGCATTCACAGATAGAAAGGAAGGAGGTGAGGAGAGACTCGTGAGAGGCAAGGAAATTAGCCTTGTTGAGTTGGATGTGATGGTAAGACATACACAGTAGTAATACTGACAGAGATTTTAGCATAGAAAAGATGAGTTTTCTGTCACACTAGAAATGTCACAGAACATTCCTTACCAACCATGTGAGCCATGCTGATGGCCAAGTTAGCCACTTAATTTCTCTCCTAAAAGTGCAGGCTTGCTTCTTCATCCAGCAGGAAACAAGAAAAATAGTTACCTGTAGATATGACTGGGAAGGCAGCAGCCAAATACAGTGATGCCACCATACAGGTCACAACTGTGATCATCACTGGCAGCTAAGGAGAATGTCAGTATTTCAGAAAAAGCCACTAGATGCTGTAAGTAATGGAGCTCCCTCAGCTTCTTCTCTCATTGCCAAAGACTGGTACGGTTCTAAAGTCATCAAAGGAAGAGCTATTTTCATTCATCCCTACTATTTGTTACTGTGAACTTCTGCACCCTTCACACTCCACTCCCCAGTTCTTCTAACTCAAGTGGCAGCTGCTGAAGTTCTACAGCAGTCAACTGCTGATTCCATATACAATCATTTCACTTGATGATGATGTTTCCAATGCACACCCAACAGAGGTCCTAACACTTGCCACTCAACTCAAGGAGCAGCACACAGAACAGAGCAGCACACGTTATTTCATCCTCTATGGCTTCAAGCCTGTGACAAATACCCTTAGTTCCAAACCCATGTTACTGCATATAATATACGAGAGTTAGCTCTTGACACTGTCTTTCAGGTTCAACACCTCCTGCGCTTCTAAAAGGAGACAGCTATATGAGGTCTGAGTTGCAGTTCTGCTGACAGCCCTGCCACATGCTATTGCCTTTTTCGTGTTCACCAAACCAGATGCATCACCAGATGCTCACTGCAAAGAGTGTGCCACTGCATGGGCCAAATTGACGTACATCTCTGACAACAGCTTTATATATTTATGTGCAGGCCGAGGACCTCAGTTTGAGTCCACATTTCAGCTTCAGATGAACTTAAAAACATGCATAAAAATTCAGCCTTTTTATTATTATTCTGCATGGCCTTTTTTTCCTTCAAGTCAGGGAAGAGATGGCTTTATCTTTCCTTTTGGAGGAAGTCTAAGCTGATGAAAGTAATATGAAAAATTTAAATCAGCTGCTGGTTTTAGTGAAGGTCTTGGACAGCAAAGAAACAGACAATTTGTATCATGAATGTTTCACTGAAAATGTAATACCTTTGTTTTCTACAATATTTAACTCAAGAAAGTTTATACAGCTTGAGGAGAATTATTTCTTAAGAAATAAAGTCCCAGTATCACTCTTATCTCATTTCCTAACTTGCCAAGTCCTCATCTCTGTCATCTTTAAAAGCACTAGGAGCAGTATCATGAAAGCCCAACAGGTTAGTTATTGAAAACAGAAGAAAGAACTGTCTAGAATGCAAAGTGCTTGTTTTCTTCTCTGCAACTCATTGGTTCCCCATAACCATGTCTATTTGAAGTGGCACTGCACCAAACCATTTGAACACTTGGAAAGTTCGATGGTAGCAGGCTCTGTTTAAGTCATAAGTTCTTTGGGGCAGAGAACTTCTCAAGTTATTGCCTCACAAACCCAACCCCATATCCAGCCAAAGATCAAAGCCATAAAAAGTCTACGAACAAATTTTTTAAAACTATTGCCCCCAAAATGTGTTTTGAGGAATATGAACAGACAGATTTTCATCTAGACACTTCTATGCTGAAGTCATTATTAACGCCACTACAAAGGGAAAGGGAACCTGAAATATCAGGTCCAATCAACAGCAGAGGAACTCAACAGCTTCTTAACTAAAGATCAGACATGAACAATGTCTAATCCAATCAGTATCAATATTATCCCAGCTCCCCGTCCCTTTCAAGAGATTTCTTCCCCACTGGTGCACACAGTAGGGCAACAGCCTACAGATAACACATTAACCACTGTGTTCTCTGTCACTTCTGTGCTTCAGAGTCATCCTGATTGAAGTGCAGCCGCATTGTGCTGGCGATGAACACCCAGCAGGGAAATCACACTGCCCTGCTTGCAATTGTGTTAGAATTTTACTGCGCTTATACACTGATGTAAACTGATTTATTATTGAAAACAGCCAGAGTTTATCCCTTTTTAAGAACAAATGAGTATTCAATTTCCTTTGGACAAAACTAAAGAGATGAGGCAGAACTCTGATTTTGAAAACCATGTTCAGTTCTCTGCTCCTCCCCACCAGCCTATTCCGTTCAGTCCAAACTTTATAAAAAATGGTTGCAGAGCCTTTTTAGAGCATTACTAGTATGAAAAAAAACAACTGACCAACCAACAACAAACAAACCCAAAGACCAGTGATCAAATCAAGTAACTGGTTCTCAACACTGACTCTTGCCTGGATTGCTGCTGCAGAAACACAGGCTCTCCCAACTTTAAAACTAATGGAAAAGTCAGAAGAGCTGTCAAATGCTCTGTTTCCATGGCCTTGCGTTTATCACATTGTATCACTAGCAAGCAAAACTAGCTCTGGTAACTCTGCAGCTTCATCTAAACACAACCTCCAAGACATCCCAAAGACGGCCCAAGACGTCCTCCAAGATGTTCAAATTTCTGAGTAGTAAGCAGTAAATCTGGAAGAGGAAGCCCAGAAAGCAGAAGCCTTTCTAAAAGGATCAATGCGTAACGTTTTAGTTTCACCGAATTACAAAACTCAACAGTTGAGCAATTCAAAAGATGCATTTGTACTCTATGTGATTATAACCAATGAGGTTTTTAAGGAACTGGATTCAGAAACAAACAAAGCTTGAAGTGCAAAAAACCAAATAGCATTGACCAAAAAATTGATTTGCTGTGCCATCAACAAACCATCCTAGGGATTCAAGATCATCTCACCGATACGTGAGTAAAGTTTGCTTATTTTGGAATCCCAGATATAGGCAGAATCAAAGGTTCATTTCCAAGAACGTGCAGACCAGTCTCCTTTCAAATCATGCTGTTTTCTCAATCCTGAACTGGGCTTGAAGGTCTAGAGAACACTCTTATCCTTGATGCATCTAATTCTTTACTGCATAACTCTTGCCAAGGCAACTGAAAGGCCAGTTAACAGCAGTTGCTGAGGAGAGGGATGAAGGACACCCAAAAGAAAAAACGAAACAAAACTAAAAAACCCAACAAAAAAAAAAAAAGCAACAACTTTGATTACTGTTGCCCCTCAAATAACTTTATCTGCTACACAACAAGAAGCAACATTGCTTGCCTAAGAAGTTATTCCATGGTAGAAAGTTAGGAGAATCTCAAAGGAACACTTAGTGTTATGCTCTAGTTTGATCAGCCACGCTCCAGACAACTGCAAATTGCTTGAAAAGAGAAACACCAGATTCTATTTTGAAAAGAGAAAAGAGTAAACAGTAACGGGATAAATGATTAATGTGGAGGACAAATTGTTTATATCCAGTCTATTACCACCCAATTGAAAGGACATTTTAATGCAGTTACAAAAAAAAAAAAAAAAAAAAAGCTGTATTCTTTTCCAGTAAAATTAAAACCGTTCATATTTTTCCATAATAGGCAATATTTGAAACTTCTGTACATAGCTGAAGTTCACAATCCTTTGACAAAGCAAAAAAAGAACCTGAAATCTCAGAAATTATCAAATGAACTCAAAACAGAATACAGCCTGAACTGTAGAAAGCTGCAGACTCCTTGCAGCAAATCTCTAACCTCCTTTGGATCACGCGGTACTTGATCAACAACACTTCATTCTAGAAAAACACGTTATTTCTATTCAAAAACCCACCAATTTTCCAGTGGTTTTCTGCTAACTGGAAAACACACCCTTGACTTCATAATGGAGCTATCTACACAGAGGCTTATTGCACAACAGTGTGAAACTAGAGACTCTCACCAGGCTATTAACGGGAGAAAAGGAAAGGCTCCTGATCGAGTTGGTCAAGCATCAAGCCTGGGTTCAATTTCCAGCTTTGCTCCTGAATGCTCCTGGGCGGATCTTCTGCTCCTCATCTGTGTGTAATTCCTGAATTTTAATTGTTTTACCTGCATCAGGAAAGCTGTCTTGTGCAGACATAACCTTAAGACCGGAGGATTTGTACACTATGTGTAATTCAGTTGGTTGACCACTATAAATGGCAGCAGTTTTAGCATGTCTACCGTAGTTCCCTTACCACCATCTCTAACACGTTCATAAGAGATACAAAAAAGTATTTTGAAATGCACTGAGTCTTAAACTCCTCTGCACTTCACCGTATATAAAATGGCAGTAATGACCTTTCTTTCTCTCTGCCTTCCATCCATCTATGAATTATGGCAAGTCAAGCATCTGCGCTACTGTAAATACCTTCCAACAGAACAGGCCAGTGCATTGCTCCTGAATTCAGCCATTAACTTCCATTTTTTGTTTTAATTGTACCAATCCCACCTAAAGTACTTAAATTTCCTGAAGTGCTTCAGGGACACTCGTTAGCCCCAGCAAAGTGACATGGGACAAGCAAGTAAAAACTGTACTGGTGATCTTTGCTAGTAGTTTCAGTAACAGTTCTGAAAACCAGCTTGACAGGGCTCAGCTCATTTACATATTAAGACAGAAACGATGGTGAAGTATGATCAACAGAGCGTTTGTCATCAGCTACTGGTTAGCTGCAAAGCTGCAACAGTTCTAAGACCAGCTGAGCAAGAGAGTTTTACAAAGCTGTATTTGTGCTCCTGCTTCATACTTGTTGACATGACTACATTTTTTCTCCTTGAAGCCGAAATAGAAAGACATGAGAACACTGGGGCATGTACATGATTCCTACTCTTAAAAGCACCAGAAGTGCAGAACACACACACAAATGCTATGTATAGCACGGGAGAAAAGCCTTACTTAACAATTCTTCAACCAGTTAACTAGGCTAAAGGTCATGGCAAGGTTTAACTGTGCTTTTAAGAAAAGTGACCGAGGATCTTGGGAGCCTGGTACACAACATAAAATGAAGATCTCATTTTAATAAGCATACAAGCTAAAATAGCCATCCAAAATTACAGTATGTGCCACAACTTATATTTTAAATATTATTTCAACTCTTAACATGACAAATGCATAGGGGACCTCTGTGGTTAAGCCATCTGCACCGCTGGACAGAAAGAATAGCATATAATTCTTGCAGCAATGTCCCAAACCGCAAAAAACATTCATTACCAAGAAGCAAAAACACCCCACCCCCACCCCTGCTGCAGGCACACAAGATGGTAAAAAACAAACGTGTCAAAATTATTGCACCCAAGGGTGCACAGTCTTATGGAAACTCTACGACAGGATCTGGAGTAAAGCATGAATCGTTTTTCTGTACTTGAAAATTGCTCTTATGCAGAAACAAGACCAGATAGGTAGCCATAAATTAATTGGAGAAACTGGTTCTCCAGCACAGTGATCCCTCTTGTCCAGCTCTAACTCTTCTGCAGCATAAGGAGGCTTTGACCTTTGATGTGTAGCATAAGGCTGCTTTCAAACATTGAGAGAAGGAAGTGATTCCACATGCTGTCATCCTTTTGGGCATTATCCCCATTTTTCATGGCTTAGAGCAGCTGGTGGCAGCAGGAAGCTCACACGCCAGGGCACACAGACTACGGGTGCCATAAAAATGCAGGAAAGAAGGTAAAAAGAAAGAGATTCAGGCATAGAAGAGAAAGGAAGATAGTCCAGAGTTTTGCCAAACCTGACTCCTAAAATTAAGCAGTCTGCCATCCTGCTAGGCAAGAAGGGGATACGGCACATATAGATCCCACGGATACACCTAAGTTCATTTTACTTTTTTAACGCAACTGGTACGTATTCAGCACAGAAAATGGGGAGCAAGGGGGGAAGAAGAAAGGAAGAAAGAAAGAAAAAAAGAAAGCTTCTTTCTTAAATACTGTAAGCTCTGCATTCTGGACCCCAGTGCTCTTTACTTGCAGCTGCTGCTGAGAATCTGAAATCACCAACTTCAAAAGACAGATTACATGTTGATCTTCCTGTGCTAGCTGCAGATACTCAACCCGAGTTTCAACTTGCCAGGTACAGCCCTCCAAAGAACAGAAGGCTATTGCTTTCATCCTCAAAACACATTATTGTAGAGAAGGTAAATTCCCAGTGCAATTACTAAATTATGGAATATTCTTGCTGCAACACAGAGGTAGGTGGTGGCAGTTTGTAGAGTGCAGGACTAAAAAAAAAATGAAGGCTCCTCTGTTTCATTCCCACACACAACCCACCTTAGTGACCTTGAATAGGTGCTTCAGTCCAATGATTTGTAAAAATCTTTCCACCCACTACAAAACATCCCTTTCCTTCTGCTGTGAATTAGCTCCAAGGGCTGCCATGAAGCCTACTCATGCTTGAGAAAGGCACTTGAAGACCTTCCACGAGAAAGCTCCATGATACACTCAGACTTTCATTCCTGACTGTGAGACCAAGAAGAATAAAACAGTCCAACCAGCAGACCCTTTTATGATAGGCTGAAGATCATTTATTCTTGGCCACTGGCAAAAGGACACGCAAAAGAAATTAGATCAGGCCAGGCTTTTAGTTTTTTGTTGATGGGGAAGGGAGTGTAGAGATGATGCAGAAAGAAACATGCTCTGAAGATACCAGAGCACACCACAGAAGCTGCAGAACTGCTTGCACCAGGTGATTGCCATTGGACAGCCTTGCCCCAGGGACGGCTTTTGCGCAACCAATTTCTGCTGCAGCGAAGGAGTTTCTATCTGTGTGTCTTAAAACTGAAGACAAAACCAAACAAACAAATAAAAACAGTTCAGCAGCCTGAACTCTCCACACCATGTCACTGAAAATCTTGATTACAAGGGTGTGGGGTTGCTTCTGTTTATCCTTGGGTTTACACAAAACAGTCTTAAAAACTCTCCCAGTAACATAATACTCACATCACTGTTGCCCTCCTGAAGCATATTGATTTAGTAGCTTAATTGAATACAAACTTTGAAATATTGTTAGATAAACTGCTAGATACCTTTTTTTAAAAATTTATTTTAAATAAATAAGCAGTAAGTTTTTTGAAGATCTTGTTATATTTTCTGGATTGTGTAGGGTTCCCCCCCACACACACTAATGACAGGGGTTTAGGAAGACAAAGAGATTTACTTTAGACTGTTGGGTTTTGTTTGGCAGCCTTCAGATTTTAAATAATAATGTTAGGAGTAACAACAAAATATAGCACTGATTATATACCATTTCATCTCCATTTGCCTGAATTAGTTCATTTCCCTTAGTCAAGAGATGCCAAAGGTTTTGTCTGAAAAGCACGCTCTGAAGAAGTCCACTGAAGGTGGTTTACACAAATTATGAAACAGGATTTCTTCAGATTGTCTGGGACAGCAATAAAATGTTGGAAGACTTCTCCAAGAGTGCATTCTGAGCTTATTCTTTACTGGTTTGTCCTATTTCTAGCTGGATTACTTCGAGGAGAAGTCTTGACATACTAGAAAAGCCAAGCGATTGGATTCAGTCTGCATACTTTAGTGCACTGCCATCTCTGCAGAGGCTGGAAGAAAGCTTTGTGTGTTCAAGATCACTTTTCTATAGACACATTATTTTAAAGGAGGGTTCCTCAAACTTTCCCATCTTTTCCCACAGACCACCCATTAAGCACGCCACAGGAACTCCCCTCCTGGGGGTGCACAAGGCAGCAGCTCTCTCAGACTGTCCTTAATACCCCTGTAGCAAATACTTAAAATTGGTTACATGGAACAGCATATTTCATCTTCTTTTAACACTGTTTAACAGCTGGAAAGGAGGACAGCCAAGTCCATTCGAGCAGCCAGCACTCCACAGACCACCAAGCAGCACACAGAACATATTTAGAGATGCACTGAAGAACTAAACAAAACCCAGAATATGGTCCGTGCTTTGGAGACGCTTACATCGAGCTGCTGAGATCCTCATTAGCTGAGACTCGCAAGCACTTTAACCGTTTATTTAGAGGAGAGCAGAGGTTCACTGGAGCATAAGGCAATTTTCAGCTGGTCGGGTTTGTTAGGGGACATTTCTAAACGTTATTGCAAAACTGGCTCTTGGCAATCTCTCCCCGTGCAATGCACAACTGGTGTCCAGCCAAACAGTTGTGAGGGCTGAAGCCTCATGCAGTCCTAACCAGCTAATGTTAAACAGACAAGATCTCTGCAGCCTGAACATCCCCCCCCAGCTCCTCCCCCCTCTTCCTGACCTCTGGTTTTCACCCAAGCGTTTCACAGAGGTTAAAATATACATGGGATTTTCATGAAAGCAGACGTCTGCTGTTCACAACATTTTGGTCATTCTTTTGAGGATACTGATGCAATTTGCTACTCGAGAACCACAGTGCACATCTATTGGGGATTAGGGCATTTTGGCTCCAGAGAGACACCAACAACAATATTTGAAAAATAGCACTTTGAAAACAGCTGTTAAACTGAGTATCCTCTAATCCGAACAGTACACTTCTGAGTTTGGTGCTGGTTGGAGATTCGAGCCTGCACTGAACTCCAAGGGCAGTTAAATCAACAGCCTCCATCAAACTGAAGCGATGATGGCCAAAGCTCTCAAGGTCCAGCGAAAATCATGATCTAAATGTAGACAATAAATCAGTTCCTACAAGGAAGGTGAAAACTTTCCCACTCTCTAAGAACAACCAGGCAGCAGTAGCTGTACCTCACAGGTCTGTGCTAGGTTATTTGAGCCCAACACTGTTTCCAAATGGAGAAACTGGATAGAAGAGGGAGACTCAATACGTACACATGGGCAGTCTTCTGACTCGCATCACAGCCAGCCTCCAAACCTCCTCCATGTTAAATTAAGAACAGTGTGATACAAGAAAGGTGCCACAGGCCTCACACACCAGCTGCTGCCTTAAGACAGAATGGGCAAACTTATCCAGATCCATCACAGACTACAACATTGGACACTCACCTACTCCACCTATACAAAGCTATGGTCTTTACGCTGCCAACCCTAAGAGTGAAAGATGCTGTAAGCACTGACAATTAGAATCATAGGTTAAGGTTAGAAAAGACCTCCAAGATCATCAAGTCCAGCCTTCCACCCAACACCTCCATAACCATTAGAACATGTCCTGAAGCACCACATCCACCCATTTTTTTAACATCTCCAGAGATGGTGACTTCACCGCTTCCCTGGGCAGCCTGTTCCAACACTTAACTACTCTTTCAGTAAAGAAATATCCAATCTGGACTTCCCCTGGTGCAACTTGTGGCCATTTCCTCTTGTCCTGTCATTAGTTACTAGGAAGAAGAGGCAAACACCAGCCTCACTACAACCTCCTTTCAGACAACTGTAGAGAGCAATTTGTAACCCTGGTCCAAAAAACTAACTGTACGGGCAACCTTGAATGACAAATTACTTGTGCTGAGGGAAGAGGAGCACTGATTTATAGTGTCAGTCATGTGAAAGCCTGCAGTGACCCAAACACAGCTAGAAGCTCAGTTCAGAAGCCTCTGAGAACCATGTTCTGAGGCAAGTCACACAGCAAGTCATCAAGAAGATATCATCATAAAAATAGAGTTGCTTATGGTAGGCACATTCACATCAAGGGCGGGTCCATGGACCTTTCATGAGAATACAAGTGGCATCACTGCTGCAGCAGTACTGGAAGAGTTTGCTAAATGAAAACCTGGACCTGTGTTACCCATAGCTGGTTACCAAAGAAAAACTATTTCATCTCTCTCCTCAGCCTGTTACCTGTTATAACCAGCTATTATCTCGGCTGGTTAACCAAAACACAAATTTGCTTCTTGCCTGCTCAGACAGCACATTTACAGCGACCTATTCTGAGGTGCAACTTCAGAAATGAAGGGCTTCAACTTGATATGAGTCGTGGTGTTCACGTGAAAGGTGCTGGCAAAGTCCACCCCACCTCTTTGCAAGGTGGTGGATTAAGAGAAGACTGAAAGGGGATCTGATCAATGCTTATAAATATCTGAAGGGTGTCAAGAGGATGGGGCCAGTTTCTTTTCAGCAGTGCCCAGTGGCAGGACAATGGGCAATGAACACAAACTGGAATACACAAGGAAAAATTTCTTTGCCATTAGAGCACCAGACTCCAGAGAGGTTATGGAGTCTCCCTCTCTGGAAAGATTCCAAACCTGTCTGGACAATGCAATTCTGGACCCCCTGCTCTGGGTGACCCTGCTGGGAGGTGGCACCAGATGATCTCCAGAGGTCCCTTCCAATCTCCACCATGCTGGGATCCTGTGAAACTTGTATTTTGTCTAATACCATAGGACAGTAGTTTCAGCTCCCTAACAGTGTTTACCATCTTCAAACCATGCTGGAGCTCTGTCAGCTGACTCATGACGGTTTTCTTTGCAAGAATTAATACGGCACTCAGCTTGTACCCACAAAAATTGGAAACAGGCTGTCCACTGAGATTTCTGGTATTTTCTGATTTCAGCACAGGCAGAAGTGGCACTGAAGTAGTCTCTTACATGGTACGGCTGCTGTGCTTTGCCAAAAACGGGTAAGTGCAAAGGCAGTGCTTAAAAATAGGGATGGGGGATGTGGCAGGAAAAAAATACATAAACTTGGATGTTTCACATTGTGTGATACAGAATACATGGTAATAATTCTGTTGTTTTAAATGCAGCAGGCGTGGATTTCCCCCCACCCCCCTGTTATGCTCAGTAGAGTTTTAAAACTTCAGAGGAAACTGAAAAATTTTCCTACTTCTGCTTAAACTGGTTTAGAAGAATGCAGACAAAGAGGGGACTTCCTTAAACATCTAAACACTACATTTTTTTGTGAATAACAGTTCAGGTCAATCCCGGAGTAGAAAAAACACGCGTCAGAGTCCCCTTTTTAGATTCTGGATGCCAATGGGAGCAAGGTTCTTTTCTGGTTTTCATTTGGGTTTTTTTCTGCAGTTTATTTTATTCCTCCTTGGTTTGGCAAACAGCTGTCTGGCCAATAATAGTACATTATGCAGCAATGATGGTTCCAAACTTTTAATGGATAAAATAGTGGTTCTACATAATTTGGAAAATTTGGCTTGCAAATTTTCTCCAGGACTTGGAACAAATAGAATCTTGACAAAGGTATGCTTGTTTCTAATCTGAAATGTTTCCAATTTCTAGTTCCAGATGTTAACTCCAGAAGACGCAAATCTTCAGAAAGCTGGAAAAAGACATTTTACTCCTATCTCCACCAAACGTACAATATGTACCCTTGAAAGTGTAATATATTCGTGAAATGCAGAAAATGACTCAAGAAATAGCATGTGCTGGATTCAGCTGCTGGCAAATGTTATTTGTTGGAACAAAAGCATAGTCGAGTCAAATGTAGGTTCCACGATATGACGCGGTTTTCTGCTAACAGTTATGAATCTTCCCAAATAAAACCATCTTGTGAAAGGGAACCTGCCACATGGTACTGGGCTTTAGAGGGTGTGAAGCTGAAAGAAATTTTTAGTGCCAAGTTGTAGGCAGGACTTCTGTTTTTTGTGCAAGTCTCATAACTGTTCTAGTGAAATGAATATTCAAGATTTTGTTTTTGTGAGAGCTTGTTAGGAAAAACAGTAAAAAGAAGATGAGGTGAGAACGAGTATTTAAGATAATGAAATCTATAACATTGTGTTTGTATTTATATAGTTGATAATACTTAATTTGCCTCCTCTAATGTGGCAAATAAATAATCTGCTCCAAGCTTTGTAAATCACTCCTTGCTGAATATGATTCTGCTTTAGCCAAGAACATTGATTTGACTAAATTCATTCCTTATGGCTCCTTTTGTCTCTAAGGTCAGTGTTTGATCTGATGGAACTAAACAAAGAAAAATTTCCTGCTCTTTTACGTAGTATTACTATTATTATTATTATATAATTCTAACCATTTTATCAATATTGTAGAGGTATCAGGCTTCTGGTAATTTAGCTTTTTCTCAAGCATCTGTTAAAAAATAAAGAGAAAACATGTTCAGGATTTCACTAACTTTTCTTCCATTGTTTATCAGAAGTCAGATAAGATCGGGGGGGGGGGGAAATCTGACTTGCTTTACTTTTGGGTTAAAATGATCATAACAAATTGAGACAAAGATTCAACTCTTCCAGGGTCTGAAGGGAAGTGATAAATAAAGAGGCTTCACTATGCCACTGAATACAGCTCTTCTGATAAATGAATTTCATGTGTCTTTGGTGATCAGTGTATGATTTTCATGGACATAATGGAATATGATCCTGTGCTCTTTGGGGCATGCCTGCACTCGGCAATTTAATGCTAATTAATGCCAACATTACCTTCAATTCACATACTCGTAAAGCATGCTTAGCTCAAATTGATCAGAGTAAGGTAGGTAAGTGAATACTGATCATTAACTGATGACACTCTTGCTTTAGAGGGTAGACCACATTCTGTTATCATTTACCAGGCAGCCATCACCTGCATGATACATTTTTATCCCTGGGTCCAGACATTTTTGGTAAGGTCTCTACTGGTAACCATTTACTTCAGTGCTGAGTCCCAAGGACTCTTAGTACCAAACTAAGATTTGGTAGCACACGACTGTTGGACAGAAGATATTTTCCCCGTGAAGTTATTTTCCCTTTAAAGTGGAAGTGCACATGGCTCACTCACAATTCTACTGTATCACAAATTAGTGAAGATGATAAACTGGCAGAAATTGTTCCTTCCTTTATCTGAGTGTGCAAAAGGTCTCTAACAGAGAGCAAAAAAATACAACTGCTAGCCTAGCTGAAGAAGCCTAAGATAATCATCTGTGCTAGTTGTCCCTATTTGTCCTCAAATAATGGGGAATTTAAGGCCACTTCTAGAAAAAAAAACCAGCTGTCACTTCCAAATCTCCAGTACAAAGAGGCTGTCCACATTTGGACCTGTGTTGGTAATATTCAGAAGAAAGCAGATTTTATCAGTCTATTTGTACCTATTTTTATAGGCTGGTAGTTTGTGTGTACAAGAAGGGAAACACGTTTTGGAATTGAGCCCCAGAATGCCCCATTTGCTTTCCTGGGGAAAAGGTTTTGAGTCTAGATGACTATTTAAAATGAAGAAAATCTGACAGAGAACGGAAATTTGGGGCCTTAAAAGATGAGTTACATAGGAGCCGTTTAACGTTTTGTGTTCTGCTGTTTTTGCAGCTAACTACTGCTCTCTACAATCTCATGGTTATTAACTGGTCACTCTCCTCGGTGTCTGTTGAATTGTGGTGTTTACAGAACTATGTGATATGTATGTAATCAATGACATAGATCCCAAAAAGGAGATCAAAAACAGTATTAAAGAAGTGGTGATGTTCTGCACTGAGGGAAAGTTGTAAAACTGCAAAAGGCAGAGCAGCTGGAGGGGTTCCCCAAAGCCAGGGCAGCGCAGGGTACACCCTTCCCTGGCAAACACAGTATTCCAGGCCAAACCATAAACTCTGTTCAAATGGGGCTCCAGCTACACTATGTTAGGAGAGATCTCGATTTAAGTATGTCCTTTGTATTGGGATGGGTCAGATGTGTTGTGTTCTGCCCAAAGCTGAGTCTGGTTGAATCGGTCTCTTTTTTTTTCCCCTACCCCTGCTCCTGCCCAGCCCTCGTTGCATGTTGCTCCCCATCCCTCAGGTCTCCTACTACCTCACAGATATTTTGGTGCCCTGAAAGCTGCCAGTGTGACCAGGCACACAGATGCTTTCCTTCAGCCCATTCTGTCAAAAGGATCTCGGTTTATAAAGGCAAGTAGATAAAATTTCTTTACCCAGCTCAGCTGCAGACAGAAAATTGTCTGGTAGCACAGTCTCTGTGCTGCTGTGTCTCAGGGGAAGGAACTTTATAGGTGGGCTTGTGCTTAAAGAAATAATAATAATACAGTGGTACTCACAGGTCTGCTTTACTCATATGCTTTGAGCATAGACCAAGCCATCCACAAACTCACTAACTTAAGGTCTCCAAATATTTTCAGGTAGAGCTACAGCAAATTATTAGTTATCTTTTGTTTTTCAGGTTAGGCTGATTTACCTCTTGAAATTTTCAAGTGAGTCTCAATATCATCCTACTGGCATAAGAAGTTAACTGTCTGCAATGCACACAAGAAAAGCTGCCGCAACACTGCCAAATACTCTCATATTGCAGAAAAAAAAGGGGAGAGGTACTAAAAAACTATTGTGTACCTCAACTTCAGCAGCAGGTTGAAGATAAAAAAAAAGAGAGAGAGAGAGAAAAAATTAAAAAGAGTATTAGTCTTTCCTTCTCAGTTCACTCTTGAGATTTAATTCTTCAGTTTTCTGCTACCCATGGTTTCCCCACCTGTATAAACAGGCAAGCCAATTATTATTTTAACCCACCCCGTATCTGCCTTTCCCAAACAAGAAAGGAAATGAATGCCTAAAAAACTTTCAGTTAATTATAAAATGGGTCCAAAATCAGAAGGAAGTCTATCTGTTCCCTATAAAGGAAGTACATGGGGGGGCGGGGGGGGGGGGGGGGGGGAATGTTTTTTGAACGCGTCTTTGACAAAAGAAAGAGCGACAAACACACAAAGAGAATGCCCCCCCCCAAAAAAGCAC
>WUAM01000272.1:1418135-1436765 GCA_024336885.1 Actenoides hombroni | reverse complement strand
AGGAAGTACATGGAGGGGCGGGGGGGGGAAGCTTTATCCAACAGGCTTTATACAACATGAACTGTCAACATGCCAAAATGGAGATTCACACTCCCAAAGAAGCATTGTCACACATGAAGAACTTGTCCAGATACACAAGGCAAAGAATTAAAGGAACCCCTAGAACCCCTAGAAGACCAGGATCAAGGGTCTTGCCAGGGCCAAGACATGTAGTCCGTGGCAAAGCCAAGACAAGAAGCCAGTGTGTTAAGTAGAACCATAACCAGTTTTTATTTCAAGACAGAGTAGACCTACAACCTTTGTTACCGTCAAGCTATCTTACAAACAAATTTTAATGGAGTCAACTAAAGGCATACATTATACTATGGCAAACAGTTTAGGAACTAACTCAGCCACCCCAACTCTCCTGTCTCTTTGGCAGCCTAGACAAGGTGCCAACAAGAAATGGGACTCATGATATACAAGACATCTAGAGAAGTGTGACTAAACTTTTTTCCAATTTCAGCAAATTTAAGTGCCAAAAGAAATAACTCTGTGAGATGCTACAGTGCAAATGGTCCAAATACAGATTAAAAAAATAATAAAATAATAAAAAGACACAAACACTGCTGTGTCTGTTCAAAGAAAATATTACCTGTCATTTTGGGGAGTCAAAAGACACACGGCTCATCTCCAAAACTAGAGGGCCACAAATATAAGCACCAGACAACTGGAAGGGTAGACAGGAAATCAGGAATGCAGATATTTCCCCCATATGCAAATTAAAATATACAAGTTCTAAAACTGCTTCTAGAACACAGGTGACAAAATGCATCAATGTTTGGTTTATTTTTTTACCTTTGTCTAAAACCTACCCCTTATTTCTACAGAAGGAAGGGTACAGACCTATTGGCACTACACAAGGAAGCAGCATCATGGAAGGCAGAGTCATGTGAATCTGTTTATACTAGAACAAAACTAACCGCCACTGACCTGACCACTGTGTTTTGTGCACCATATCCCTTTCCTCCATCCTCCATTTGCACTATTCAGCAAGTCCAACAACCAATCCAACACTACCATGACCACTAAACCATCTCCCAAGTGCCACATCTAGACGCTTTTTGAACACCTCCAGGGATGGTGATTCCACCAGCTTCCTGCGCAGCCTGTTCCAATGCTTCACCATTTTTTCAGTAATTTTTCCCAATATCTAACGTAAACCTCCCCTGGTGCAACTTAAGCCAATTTCCTCTCGTCCTACCGCTAGTTACTTAGGAGAAGAGACCAACACCACCTGCACCATGAAGCTCTGAAGCAAGAAGATGCACTTTATTTCCTCTATGTTATCAACATGTGAAAAACATCAACTTTCTTATGTTTTACTTGGAAGAAGTTAGGGTATCTAAAACCTCTCAAGAATGTGCACCACTGATTACAGCAATATGTTGTTTCCTTTATAAAACCCTAGAATGTAGAGTATATTTATATATACATATATATACACACACTTTTATATCTGTATAAACCTTTATAAGGTAACAACACTTCAAATGACACCAAACTTTTCTAAAGGCCACTTAAGCTGAAGCTTTCAAACTAAAAACTTCATCTCACATAGTAATTGTCCAAGGACACCACAGACCAGTGCAACATAGAAGGAGAAAATCTCTCTTTACTGCTGCAGAACAGTTAATCCATACAATTAACCCTCTATCACATCACACTGTAAATGTGAACACATGCTCCATTTTTGGGTTGCTCAGAAGATCTCTAAGATACTATTCTTGTCACTAATGAGGTGCAGCACAAACAATTAAAGACTTGTGAAAATAACATACTCAGTTTAGATTTTTATATATATGTAAAAACCCAACCAAACAAACAAAACAAAAACAACCCAAACAAAACAAAAAAACAACCACAGAGAACAAAATGTTATAGGGTGTGTAAAATCTGAATTGCAGGGAAACATGTGGCATGATCCTTCCTTCAAAGCTGAATATGCTAGACCTATCGAATCCTTGATCTCACAGTATTTTATTTTTATTAGACTAGAGCAAAATTGATTTAAATCATATTTTACCCTATAGCATAAAGCAGCCTTTCTCCTTCTTCTCACTGACTCACTGATGCAGGTATTTATTAATAACACATTTGATGAGTGGGGAGAAGAGGATGAAATTTAGAAGGAGAAGAAAAAAAAAGCTGACCAACCTAAAGACATCCCACAAAACCAAAGATAACTAAGTTATTTTCAGCCCATTCCTCTTATCTAGTTTACTACACGGCCACTCAATTTTGTGCTGTCATTGGATGGGGAATGGTAGGGAAGCTGAATGCTGCTTAAACTAAAACCACTGCAGAAAACACTCCCTTTGAAACAAAGTCTTTTTCTAATCTACACCACGTGTTACAAACAAATCCATTTTCCCTTCAGGCTTAAAAACACTGTTTCAAGAAGGTTCCCAGCAGACTCTAGAACATTTAAAATTAGTGAATCCAGTGAATGGTGTGATACTTTTGCATTCTCATTTGCAGTGACCTGTGCCTAAATACTGGTTTAACTTGTTTAGAAAACCCCAAAGCATAGCACATAAAAACAAATAAAAAAAGCAACCAAACCAACAAACCAAAACAAGAACAAACACACAACAACAAACCAACCAGCCAAAACTTCTCCAGGATTTAGGAAATTTAGGAAGCAACAAGAGAACCATGTGCTGGGTTCAATTTAAGGATCAAGTCAGACTCCAAAGAAGAAAAAAAACATTAAAATCAAAACAGTAAGCTGCAGATAAACCAAATTCAGAGCTATCTGGGGTTGGCATGTAAACTTTAGCATACTATTGAAATAAACCCTTTCTTGTTACTGCCAGTTTTACAACTGTATAGAAAGATGAGCTTTGATGTTGTTAACAGACAAGTTTCAGGAATTCTCCTCCTTTTTCACCATTAATTCCCAGCTGCCAGAACTAGAAAGTTTCATGCCATTTCAGACACGGGGAAGAATTCTGAACTCCTCTCTGCTCTGCTGCTGCATCCCCGAGGCCAGTGCAACAGGTGAAGTCGAAGCCAGCAGATCTGCAGCATCCAGCAAACTGAGCCTGAGCACACATTTGGCACATGCTTGGCTGAAGGTGGGAGAAAGGCACAGAATGCTCTAGCTGCTGCAGACTGATCCATTTGTTGATGGTTTGGGATCATCCCAGCAAAAATCATCCTCTTAGGAATAAGCAATATTTAGGATGGGACTTTGGATAATTTGCTGTTCCGTGGTTCCAAGTCTTTCTTAATAAAGATAATAAACCACACTTACTTCTGGCCACATATACAATAGTGATCTGACAACCGACATCATGCATATTGACAACTGCAAGAAAAAAAACCCACTGAACATTTTTTTTTTCCCCAGACATCTTACCTTTGTGATGAAGGCCAGAGTTTTGCAATTGAACTTGCAGAGTTTGAAAATTAAACTTTCCTTGAAAGAACTGTTGCCAAGCACAGTAAGCAAACAGAACTTACTCAAATACTCACAGTAATCAGTTCTCAGCATCCTGCTGATATTTAAATAGGAAAATAACCCTGAAAAGTGCATTCCTTTTTATAAACAGCCAATATTAGTTCAAACTTTATAACAACAAACCAGTGCTAAAGTTTCTTTTTGCAGTTTTAAGTGTGTGCACATAATGCTTATTCACCTCCCACTGTTCTTGACTGCTCTGTTCTTGCCTACAAACACTTCAGGTTTTTTTTTTAAAATGACTTTAAAATCTAGTTCCTGGAGAAAAAAGGGAGATTTTTGTAGAATTCTGTACACTGCTTCTGCCTGACAGTGAAGTGGCAGACAACTGATGCAGAGGAAAGCATTGCACACAGCTGTAATTCAGAGCACAGCAGCTGACAAATGGTATTTTTATCCTCGCAACCTCTTCACGTGCCTGTTGATGCCCCAGCCTCCAGAACCCATGCAAAGGCTGTTCATCAGCACTGGTACGTAGTCTCTCAATTGCTACGAAGCTTTCCTGAACCGAGGAGGAGTTCCTGCCAGCACAGTGGTTTGCAACAGCAACGACAGTCACGCGGCAGGGAAGAGAGACCTGAAGTCATTTCAGTTTCCAACACAGACCAAGGTTTTATTCGTGAAAAGAAAATAAATTGAAGAAGAACTGCTGCTAAAGTCTGAAAATGAGCATAGAAAAGAACGCATAAAGCAGCTTCCTCCTGATGGAAGGGAGCAACCTGACCTTTTGGCCAGAGAACCAAACGGCTGGAGAATTTAGCAGTAACTGAAAAAGAACAACAGCATTTACAAGTAAAAGAACAAATTCCTACCCCATACTCGTACAGTGGTTTGAGTGTACCTGTCCTGCATTGTGGACTCCCAAACAAATCAGTACTTTTCCTGTTGTCCATTCGAGCAAGTCCTCTCACCTACCCCTGGCTCTACCTCAAGGGCCAAAAACATGTCTGGAAGACACTCTTGACACATGACCCCAGCGTTCTCATAGGTTCTTGGCATTATGTTAATAGAAGGAATACCTAAAAGCAGGCATCCTCCCTCAGAAACTAGCATTTGTGGACAAGAAAGTCCTCCCAGGCTGTCAGACGCATATGGACAGGTGTTATGTTATAAACGACCATGATAACGAATTAGTTTATACCTAGGTGCGATGAGCAGATGCTCAGATTCAGTAACACAAAGCCCATGACACAGTCCCAAACCCTACGGTACAAAATGAGCTCCAAGATTAAAATTCAGAAAGGATCATAAAAAAGTATTCCAGAACAGATCTCTGTGGAGAAACCATTCCAAAATAGAAGCAACCTTGGGGAAGTAATTGTGGAATAGCTGTTAGAATATGAATTCTCAAACAAAGCAAGCTTTGTTACCCTATAAAAGCCTTATAATCTCTACAAGGAAGAGATCCCAAGAAGAGGTCCCAAGAACATTCCTCAAAGTTGGACACTGCAGTACATCTCCTTTAAAAAAAAAACCAACTTTCTTTTGTGTCCCTGCAACACTGACTCCACAGAACCCTAGGAGTTGGAACAGCACCAAAAAAAGCACACCATCAGCTGTACCTGTACCTACCATGTGCCTTCTGGATGGCCACAGGGGCTTTTACAGGGGCATTTTGCATTATGTGAGAGCAGCAGTGTCAAGGAGCAAGTACGGCTTGAAGGACTGAGTCAGCTGCATTGAGAACTTACAGCACTCCACATCCTCCCTCGCTGCACACAGACTTCCTCAGGGGAAAAAAGAACACACCAAAAAAAAAAAACCAAACCCCCAAAAAAAACCCAAACCAAAAACAACCAGGCAAGAGGCCAATGCTTACAAAGATCCCATAGCCATTGTTCAGAGAAAACAAGTCACTTGCATCATTCCCCACATGCAATAAGCTTTGAGCTGGCTGAATTCTGCCTCTGAGGACCAGTGCCAGATGTGCTCTATCTCCAGATGCCAGGAGTTCCACACCCTGGGGATCAGCAACCAGAGTTATTTTCCATGAGCTGTAATTACTGCAGCAGGATGGAGAAGGGCTGTTATGTGTCAAGGTGCTAATCCCCAAGGTAAATGAATCCTAGATCACGTCAATCTTTTGCAGATAACAATGAAGACCTTAATTTGGACCAGGCAAGTTGAGAGATAATATGGAGCAGAGGTCAGAAGCGTCAAGTACAGCTACTTGCTCATCTTCTCTATTGTGCACTAGGCTGAATGCCAAAGCAGCAATCCTCAGACGCAGGCTAAGTTGCAGCTTCTCCAGTTTTACCAATTGTGTCACGGGCAGACAATGGTAGTGGAGCCACATGCTCAGGGGACAGAAGGAGACTCTGACAGAAAATAGGAGGGATGTTTGGGGTTGGTTTTTTTTTTTTTGGTTTGGGGGTTGGTTTTTTACTTTCCATTCAATGATGCTGCCTCATTATCCTACTTAGAGAAGTAACCCAACAAGTTTCCAAGAGCTCTCTTGACCACTGCTTTTAATTACCCACCTACAGACATTCCACCCTTTAGCAATCTTGGTTCTTCAGACAGCGGAGAGGAAAAAAAAAAAAAGAAGAAGAAAAAAAAAAAAAGAAAAACACACCAAAAAAAAGCACAACAAAACAACAACCCGCAACACAAAACAAGCAGGTAAAAGGAAAAACAATACACAAGACTCCTGCCTAGAAGAGCTTTCAAGCTGAAAAGAAATGCTACCAACGCAAGAGGAGGATACAACAAGCACACTGTAAAATAAAGACTGAAGAGGTATGGAAAGTGATTATGCAAGATCAAAGATCAACTTTCATTAATAAAACACACATCACCCTGCCCTTTTCAGGGATACTTTACCTACCATTCTGTTAGTTTGCAGGTTCATTTCTCTCCAATGAAACAGCAGTCACTGAGAGTCAAACAAAGCAGCTTTATTAGTAGGAGGTTGTTTTAAGTTTTTACACAGGAAAAGATTACTCAGAGGTGCTTCGTGTGTAAATCACTCCAGGATGCATTCAGAGAGACCATTTATGTATCACTGTCACTTTCTGGCAGATGAAAACCTGGAGTTCACAGACTTAAGGGCATGCTTCAGTAACAACAAAACCCAAATCCAGTTACACTGAATTCCAGTCCCACAGCTGGCAATGGTGAAGCTTTCCTCCTTAAAATTATGTATCAAGCTCTAACATCAAGAGTTAAAGCCTGCATAAAAAGCAGGGGATTTTTTCAGAAATGGAAGGTTATTCAATAACACAACCATTAGAATGAAAGGAAATTTAAAAAAAACCAAAAAACCCAGAGCAGGAGAAACTGGTTAACCAAGTGTTTAAGCACATAAGAACTTAGATATATATATGAACTCACACGTACATGGAATATCCCCCTGCCTCAAACATCTCACACCCTTCCACGTGTACAAGCAATTACTTCTACCCAGGACAGCACTTCTGTGAACTACGAGCAAATCTGCATCTGCTCTGTGGAACTCAGTAGTCTGGGAGGGCATTTAAACTCCACAGAACTACCAGTCACCAAGTAAAATCCAGGCATTTTCAGTTCTCTAGATCATGCAAAATGGTTTCACTCTCCACAAATGTCATGAGGGCTCTTGAAAACACTAAAACTTGCAAACACCAAAATGACCTTGACATTTACAGGCATCTGAAACAGGGATTTTGTCACAACCACCTGGGATTCCTTCAAGTAGAAGGATTATCACCCCCCAATCCTGACAAACATGTTGCTTTCGCAGACGAAGGGAAGCTCTGAAGTAGCCATCATAACCCATGGGCAACCTTCTGCCCTTTAAATTAGAAATCTCCATAGCTGAGCATTTCCTTTTTCCGTTGCAGTCAGATGTGATGGCAACGACAAGTGGAATGACCACACCCATGAAAACATCTGAGAGAGAAAATTTATCACAACCTATATTCCTTTTTTTTGGCCACAAACCGGCTGTGAACAGACAGCAGTTCCTCTGAAAACATTAACCATCCACAGAACTTGTTTGTCAGTTTATTAGGCAAATAAGACCTAGCAGCAGACTGTTAATACACTTCCTAACTGTCAAGCACACCATCCGAAGTGCAAATGGTATAGATTAGTTCTGCACGCAAGCTGCAGAGCTCACTGTGGTTATCTGTCTGCAGCTCTTACAGAATACCTGCAGACAGTGGTTTATTCACTGTGTAGACGATCCCACACTTGCTTCAATTTCTGCTGGTGTCTGTGCGTTTCTCCCAGTTCTACCATTAGCTACAACGTGCACAGAAAACTGGGGTTTGAGCTCCCTTAAGAGTTGATTTGTTCTGTTCAAAAAAAAAGCCTCCAGGAATATTTTCCGACTCTTTACAGGGTGCAGGTTCCTTCCAGTAGTTGCTGTATCCGAATTTTGCTACTGAAAAATGCATCTTTTTAATGGCATCATGGAAAACCTTCTCCTCCTGTGCACAGATTCCTAAAGTCCCAGCTGACATCAAGTGTAGTGGGTGGGTGTTGAGGAAAGATTAAATTAGATAAACGATAATAAATTAGATGTGCTAAAAATCCGGGTTCGTACAGGTTTATGGGGCAGGTAAAAGGGGAAGACGTGCAAACAATTCAAGCCCAATTTATTGAGGCTTTGCTGTAGTTTTGCCTGCATTAGCCACACCCTGCCAACTCTCAACTATGCAGCTTGCCTAAAATAAGTCCAGATGTGTAACTCTGAGTACAGACTAACACTTGAAGACCTGCAAACTTGAGGTTTAGGACATGGGTAAGTAATAGTCAACTTTATTCCAACTGTAAAAAAAACCATGCTGTTAAAACCCAAACAGACAAAACCTCTCCATCACTACAGATATTTTTTATTCAGCTATTGAAGATGCAGATGATGGATAGAATTTTATTTTTTTTTAAAATCATCCAGAGCTGGGCATGCCTCCTAAGTGGAAAATGCTACTACCCATGTGCATTTTCACCCTCTTGGCTCTGACTTGAGGAGTACTAACACAACAGTTTAATTTCCTTTCATACCTGTTGTGAAAGACACATCCAGGTAAGTCACCAATACAGATTTCTGAGGCTAAAACATTTCTCCCTTGGAAAAACAAACAAAGAAAGCAAGCAAAACAAAAAGGGGTTTAAACACATCATACTTTAAGCTGCCAACTCTCAAGCAGTGGAAGCAATCAGAAAAACCCAGAGAAAAACTAATTATATCACTTATATTTTATGCCAAAATTCATTCCTGTAAGGCAAGCAACTATTTTGAGTTTTTCAATTTTTTCTAGAACTAGAGAATTTTCAGTGACTGAAATGAAGACAAAGTGTGACACAGAAAATAGGAAATGTGGTGACCTTCCTTAAATGGGATAAAATTCATAAGCAAGCCACACTTTATTTGAAATAACTGGTTGTGTAAACTAAAGCCTCCAAAGCTCCTTTAAACTATATGCACAATATAAGTAGTGATCACATACGTCTAACAGTGGGTAATTTATGATTCAGTGGTCAAAGGTGACACCTTCTATAAAACAAAGGATTAGGTTTTTGGTTTTTAAATTCTGCTGCTTTGAGAAGTTCAAGACACAGCATTCTGGCTTTTGTATTAAGCTACAAGTGCTAAGAAAGAACACTAAGTATGTTATGCAGCCATCCCCTACAGTTACACATCAGAGAATAAATCTCATAACCTTTCATTCCTTCTCCTCCTTGAATTATTCACTGTCATCAGCAGAGACAGCTTGTTATCCAAGAGCCAAACTTATGCTTTTTCTCTTCCTCCACAATGAAATGTAAACCAGATACAAATACACTTCAATTTCAGAATCTGTTTTCCTGGCATCGCCAAGACACTGGTCTGTGATTGAACTAAAACCACTATTTGAACACAGATACACAGCAGCAACATTTCCGATGTTACTTCAAATGCCACGGCTTTGTAATTGGCCTTTGTCTTTGCCCAAAAAACCCCTTACTTTTATATCTGCATAAAAACTTGTGGAAACTGTCCCTTATCAATTATTTGGAAATAATCCTTGAACAATAATAATAATATTAAAGACCTAAGGCCTTTCACATCACCTCAAGTATCAAGTATGCAGCACTTCTAAAGCTAGAGCCAGACAAGTCAGCTTGGAAGACTTTCTAAAATTCAACACTCCAAAATTTCAATCCTCTGAAGACACCTTCAGGTAAAGTGTGATTACAGAGGAACATGCCGTGGCTTATGTGGCATCCTAGAAATGATGGGCTGGTGGAGAAGGACATGCCAAAGCACCCCACAGAGTGCAAGAAATAGCAAAACCTTCTAACAATGCAGTAACTGAGTGAGTGGTCTGCCTACAAAGAAGTAACACTTCTAACTGGTGGTGGCATAAGCCAGTTACTCCAGAAAGCTGCACAACCCTTCCCTGCACCGGGCACAACCCAGCCCTTGACTTCAGGAACACACACAAAATAAAAATGGGGTACTTCTGACCACCACTGTCACAGTGAGCCCACTGAAAAAGCATTTCACCTCTTACAGCAAGGCCAACCCCCACCCTTTATTTAAGGATTATCCAGAGACAAGAGAACGGCAGAAGCGCAGCACAACAAGATGCGGCCACAGGTCAGGTCACCCCATGTGCTGGCCAATTCCATGCAATTTAAGGCTCATGAAAGTATTTTGTTTTGGTTGATCCACAAGATATATTGGCACTCAGGCATTCCGTGCTGTTGGGTTTTTTTAATTCACATAAAGACAAGTACACTGAGCAGGCTTAGAGGTTTGTCTTCCTCAGTTTATAAAGGTATAAAAGGAAGCAACTTCACCTTGACAGTCATAGTCTATAGGGTGATGTTTTGCATTTAAAAAAAAAACCTTAAACATTTAATCATATTTCTGGTACTCTAAAGACATTTGGGGTTTTTTTTCCCCTTCTAAAGTCCAGCTAGGACAGTTTTAATTTGGAAGAACAGAAAAGAATGTGTTCATGCAAAATGAAATGAAAGAAATAGACAAGGATGGGACAAAGTATCCATGAACCTGTAATCCAAATAAAACTGAAATTTCCACAGAAGGTATGCTGCAGTTATTGACACAGATTTAAGTGAATTACTGCTGTTAGGCATAATCCATGCTTAATTCTAAACCTGTAATATATGGCTTAAGCCATAAGTACATGTAGTATTCCGTTAAAGTTCTCCAATGACCTATCAATAACCTACAGATTACAGTAGCACTGTTCACTTTCATCACTGTTCACTTTCATCAGATTTTCCCAGATTCTTTTCCTTTTGATTAAAACCAGCACTGAACAGCAGAAAAGCAAAAGAACGTCTACAAAATAACATTGCAGTAAATACTGTTTGATTCCCAAAAGCCAAGAAATTTACTAAGCAGGTCTACTCATTCCACAGCTCTTCCTCATCCACCAAGGCATTTAGAAACACCAAGCAGACACTTGCTCATGTTCACTGGCTTTTTTTGCCTCTTGCACACTACAGAAAGAAGAGGTCAAGCTTCTCTCCTCACTTACTGCCACATCCTACCTCCTATCTAATTCTTGCAGACTGAGGATCAAGAGTCCCCTGGGAGTAATTTATCACCTTTACTATCACATGTAACAAGCCACTTCCAAAAAGAAGTATTAGTAAATGTTTAATGAATCCCATTTAATGCAATAACATGGTGAAATTAAAGTCAATACACATTCAAGGCAAACTAAAGGAAGGACAACAGAGAACCTCTGGAATCACCATCACAAAAGGCTGTCAAATCCTGAAGCAATTGAAAAGATGTCAAGGTAAGTAACTTAATCGTTCATCGTTCTCTCAGGCAAAACTCAAGCCAACACAGGTCCTGTAGGAAGGACAGAACCACCAAATTAAGAGCACTGTACTTAGTAAGAATCCATGAGAAAACTGAAAATCAAGCCCTTTGTGTAACCACACCAAAGACAGAAATACAATTTTCATCTTTCCCCTCTACATCATAGAGAGGGGAGTTACAACCCAACACGCTTCCAACTTCATTTCTCTAATTGCATCCTGTTCCACCATTGCCTGGGAACAGTGCACTTCGCAGTTTAATTGAACAGCTACCTGTTCTACCCCTACAGTCTCAACAGGAAGAGCAGAGATCAAAATCCTTAATTCTGCCTGCCACAAAGACAAGCTTCATTACTGTTTAAAGGTGTCTAAGTTTAGCCCATATCCATCCAGGGCTCTATCACCCAGTGAGCACCCCTCAGCCAAGACGGGGGGTACAGAAAAGGAGAGAAGGCACACGGGCTGAAACACAAATGGATTTCCTGAAACAGTCAAACTAATAACAATGCAAATATAAAGTAAACAGAATTCTGTGAATGTACTGTGGTCACAATAAATGGGAAAGCATCCTCGGGAGCAGAATGGTGAGCGAGTCCCTCCAGGGAGGTAGAGAAGCAGGAAGAGAGGGAAGATGAGGAGCAGGAGGAGTTCCCATCCTCAGCAAATTTCCCCCTTTATGCTGAGCGTGACATTTACTGTCTGGGTTCTACCTGTGAACCAGCTCAGGTTGGGCAGCTGCCCTGGATGACTCCAAAGTGCTAACAGCCTGCAGACCATGGCTGGCCTGGTATCCTATCCCAGCAAAACCACGACCAAAGGAAGTCAACTTCAACCGGGGAAGCTCGATTTCCTTACGTATAAAAGATAACTAATAGATGCTGTGTTAGCAGAATATTCAGAATTAGCTAATATTCATACAGCACTTCAGACAGCCCAAGTGCCAAAGAGTGTTCAACAACTATTAAGCAGGAACTTTTTTAAATACATATGTCAACATTTGAGGTTCTCAGGCCATTGACAATTGCACCAGGAACTTGCTATTGCATCTGCTGTCAGTGCTGTTTGTTACAACAGCAATAAACCTTTACTCTGTGAAATGAAGACAGTTCTGCAGCTGATTTGAAGGTTGAGAAATTCCTTCTCCCAGCAGACTGTCTCCATTAAGCCAATTTAACACAACACACTCATATAAATTATTTATTGGTTTAAAAGTGGTTTCAGTTGCTTTAACCCTTTTATCACCCAGAGCAACCAAACCAATTTAAATCAGGCACTTGTCAATTTGCCCATGTCCTTGCAGAAGTCGTTCATGGGTTAACAGCAATACAAAAATGACACCCTACATCTGCCTATGCTGGCAGGCAAAGCCTGAGTCAAACAACAGTAAAGGAAACAACAGCTAAATCAAAAATACTGTTTATTACATGGACCCTCAACACCCTTATCAGCCCACCACCCATTCTTTATACTCTCTGGAGCTTCTCAGTACAATTTTGTGGCTTAACAGGTATTTTCAATCTTTAGTAACAAGAAAAAACAAAGGTGAAACACTGGTGAGCTCCTCATTCTGATTTCTCTAGAACAGAAGGAACTGAAAGAATCGTTGGCCCATGAACTCCTAACAAACAACTGCACTGAACAATACTTTGTGGGACATGCTTCCCATATCCTTTCCTCCTCCCACCGCAACTGTTTAATCACCCAAAATCTCAAGAATTCCTCAAAATATCCTGACTCTATCATGAGATTTTTCATGGCCTAACTTAATGGGGGTAGGACTCTCCAGAAGTATTTTTTCCAGTTCAGAAGTCCCAACTGTTGGCTATCAAAAGATGACACATCTTTGACTTCTTCAGAAAGTCCCAAGTGTCCAAATACCACGTGGCATTGGCCAGCCAGCATCTCCAGGCAATATCCTAATTATTTACTCCTGCCCTAAGTGAACTTGCAGTGCTGCTGGACACATCTTCTTGGAAAGCAAAAGAGAGAAAAAAGGAAAATAATCCATGTGCCTTCAAATCCCTAAACAAAATGCTGACTCCAATTGTGCACAGCAGAACTGCACTGTTTCTGGCCTGTGTCAGAAACTGAGGGGATACCTTATTGTACTATCATTCTTCCTTCAGGGCTCAGGCTGATACCTATTTGAGTTCTTCGCAAAGGTCTTCAGCAGAAAATAACAACCATTTCTTCAAGCATTCTCAGTGCTGTGGTTTCTTCAGCCACATCAACCCCCATGAGAAATTCTGAATGTACAAAAAGCCAAACATTTTGAATGTGTAATAGCTCTTGGGTTAAAGGCGTAATGAAAAATTAAGAGGATTTCTTAGAATTAAGAGAAATAAAGTTACCTACAATAGCCTCTTTCTAACAAGGAATTTAAACCTAGTTATTGTTCCTGACCTCAAAATGGCAGGTTGCTTTCATACAACACAGTATGGTCACAAAAAAATACTGATCTAACCTGAAACTAAACCTTTTCATTAAAGATATTTCTGAGCATCACAAAGAGTGAAATTTCTTTTGTTTCTGCTTTGACAAAAAGAGACAACTACTTTTAACTCTACATTGCTGGCTAAATTTTAACTAGAAGCAAAGTTACATTAGACATTCTTTATAAGTCACATCTATATTCTAGGAGAGGTTTTATAACATTTATTTGTTGTTATGCTGCCAGACTTTATCACAACAAAAAAGTTACCTTAGCTTGTGCTATTCAAGAAACATGCAGGACTGAGAAAATTTACAGCTGGAACAAAATCCATGGCCTACTGTACTGATCACTGCATTATAAACAAGTACAAAAACCAAAAAAAAACAAGTAAGAAGAAATCTTAAGATAAAAGTTAAGCAGCAAAGATAAAAAAAAAGGTTCAAAAATAGCAAGAGGCAATGGTGGAATTTTCACCAAGCTATCGATAAAATACATTCATGTTCTTCTAAATTACTGACTTTGTGTGTCATCCCAATTTATGTATTACAGACACATCTACAGTATGAGTAATCTCTGGATGCTTTAAAATGAATTTAAAATGAAATAATAATAAATTAATTCACACACCACACCTAAAACACAGTTAAAGCCATTATCCTTCGGAGACAAGATTCAGTGCTTTCAAAGTATCAACTTAAACTTCAGTCAGTCTGGAGTTTTTTTTTTCCTCACTATTTCAAGAGGATTTATGACCATAATTTGTGACAGACCTTCACATCATGCTAGTAGTAGCTACAAGGAAAATAGCCCCCTAAATCAATGACAGACCGACTGAAATGGCACTGAAATGCAGTTGAGGACTCCCACACAGCACATTTCCCCATCATAAAATTAGCAAGTGTTCTTTCCTGCTACGCTCTACATTAAACATAGTGATGGGTTTCATTAGCTATAGGTTATCTCAGGAAGAACAGTATGAACTGAAAGACATTTTAGGGTTGTGCTTAAATGGATTTTTTATTTCAGACTGCATCCCTACTTTCAAACTTCAGTAATCATTCTGCCACACTTCTTGTCCACCTTTCTTTACCTTGTGTTTCTTAATATCAGGCAAATAGTCATAGAATCATAGAATGATAGGGGTTGGGAGGGACCTCTGGAGATCGAGTCCAACCCCCCTGCCAACACAGGGCAGGCCACACAGGAACAGATCCAGGCAGATCTTGAAAGTCTCTAGAGAAGGAGACTCCACAACCCCTCTGGGCAGCCTGGGCCAGGCTCCATCACCCTCACAGTGAAGAAGTTTTTCCTCGTGTTAAGGTGGAACCTCCTGTGTTTCACCTTGCTACCATCACCTCTCATCCTATCACAAGGCACAACTGAAAAGAGACTGGCCCCTTCAACTTGACACCCACCCTTCAGATATTTGTAAACATTCATAAGATCCCCTCTCTTCTCTTCTCCAGCTAAACCATCCCAGGGCTCTCAGCCTTTCCTCATAAGAGAGATGTTTCAGTACCTTCATCATCTTCGTAGCCTCCATTGGACTCTCTCCAATATTTCCCTGTCCCTCTTGAACTGGAGTGCCCAGAACTGGACACAGTACTCCAGCTGTGGCCTCACTGGGGCAGAGTAGAGGGGGAGGAGAACCTCCCTCGACCTGCTGGACACACTCTTCTTTATGCACCCCAGGATACCATTGGCCTTACCAACCACAAGGACCCCCTGCTGTCCCATGGATAACTTACTGTCCACCAGGACACCAAGGTCCTTCTCCATGGGGCTGCTTTCCAGTGAGTCTACCCCTAAACTGTACCAGTGCGTGGTGCTGTTCCTCCCCAGGTGTAGGACTCCACACTTATCCTTGTTAAACTTCATTAGGTTCCCCTTTGCCCAGCTCTCCAGTCTGCCCAGATCTCGCTGGACGGCAGCACAGCCTTCTGGTCTATCAGCCACTCCTCCCAGGTTAGTATCAGCAAACTTACTGAGGGTACACTCCATCCCTTCATCCAGGTCATTGAGGAAGAGGCTGAATAAGACTGGACCCAGAACTGACCCCTGGGGAACATCACTACTTACAGGTTGCCAGCTGGACTCTGCACCACGGATCACAACCCTCTGAGCTCTATTGTTCAGCCAGTTCTCAAACCATCTCCCTGTCCGCTCTTCTAACCCACACTGCCTGAGCTTACCCACGAGGATGTCATGGGAGACAGCAGCAAAAGCCCTGTTGAAGTCAAGGTAGACAACATCCTCTGCTCTCCCTGCATCTACCCATTCAGTCACACCATGGCAGAAGGCCATCAGATTAGTCAGACATGATTTCCCTTCAGTAAATCCATGCTCGCTACTGTTGATAACCTTTTTTTCCCTGTGCTGAAGAAGTCATTCCATTAAAGAAAACTCAGATACAATCTCACAATTTTGGGAAAGGCTCTAATAGAGAACAAGCAACAGCTAACCAAGCTTTTATGAGTTTAGGTAAAAATAACTCTTGCTTGAGGTAATTCTTAAGCAAGAAGTTAAACAAGAATTATCTCAGCTGCTTCCAGGTTTTAAGAGCCTCACATAAAACACCTGCTGTGCACTATTAAATATTCAGAACTTCCCATATTTTCAGACAAAAGCATGCTGTTGTCATAACCACCTTGATCCCAAAGACTTTATACACAGGCAAAAGATTCTCCCTTCAAGGAAGCACCAAAGACAACAATCATTTTGTCTTATCTCAGTGAAAGGAGATTCAAGTATAACCCATATCTGAAACAGGTTTACCATTATTTCAAGCCACAGAAATAAAACCACTCCTGACACCACCACATACAGAGCAAGGATTTAGCTCCACAGCAAAATTATTTCACAGCCAAAGCATTCAGGATCTATTACAACATGCCAAACTCTGCAGAAGCTTTAACGTTGCAGAATTTCCAGCACGTCCCCAATCTTGCAGAGACATATTTACATATTTGGAAGATAAGCACATCAAAATACTTTTAAGAGGTAGAAGTCCTTTAAAGTCAGGCATCTGCTTCCAGAGTGGGGGTTCTCAGGAATGGAACTAAAACATGGGGAGTCTCTCATCGTACATCCATGCTCCTTCTAAAAGGACAGATGAGCTGTACTTAAAAGTACCATCCAGATCAACCTAACAAAAGAATCAGATACCTTCCTACTAAGTAGGCAGAACAAAAGCAACGTCATTAAGATTTATAACCAAGGCTCTTTAGCTAATTACTAAAAAACAGTACATTTGTAAAAGAGTTTTGCCATGCGTGTTAAGGAAGGTGACTACTGATAGAGCAAGAATCACTGCCTCTAAAATAAGGCGAATTAAAATCAAACTCCAAGTTACAACTTATTTCTTAGGAAAATAAGAGTTCAAAATAAAACTAGGAGTTCTGAATGTATAGTTACCCTTTTTTTAAATACTCCTTTCTATTAGAGTCTGCTAAGCAATTGCAAGGAAATCCTGAAAGAACACTATCAGTCTGTTCTCTCCATCTAAGACTCCTAAAAATTGATTATTTCCACCCCTAAAGCTTCATAGCTTCATTCACTCAAGTAGGAACGCAAACAATCTTTACATAAACGTAAGCGTTCAGAAAGGAACAAGCCAAACTTCAAGTTTCCTGGAATATTTTTTAAAGATTGAGGCAAATGCGTATGGACAAGGTGCATCCTGAGACGTGAAGGGCATCTTTTCCCATACGATGCTGACAGAACAAGCAATACATAATGCACCCCTACATAGAGCTCCAACTGAAAACACAGAGCAATGAAGAAAACGGTCCATCCTTCTGCCCTGACAGTTCTAATAACTACAGATGGTTCGAAAAGGTGGGTGGCCTAATAAAAGAGGCCCTGAGGTGATGTTCTGACAGCCTTGGCCACACTGCCGAGTTTTCTACACTGCCTAGGAAATCGCAGCAGCCAGGCTTCAGCTGGCCGAGGCACCGGGGTGACGGGTCGGGCAGACCAGCTGCTGCAGCCACAACCCACAACTCTCACACACGCAGCCCTGACTCCCCGTCTCCGGTGATAAGAAATCGGGACCGAAGGGACGCGCAGGGAGAAAGGACGTGGATCGGGCCCGGCCGTTTCCCCGCGGAGGCTGCGGGCAGAGCGCTGCCTGCCTTTATTTGTGCTTTTAAAGGATCGGCACATTCACTTAAAAACGGCATTGCGAAGGGAAAGCAAAGGGCAGGCTCCGTGCCCGGGACGGAGAGCGGGTTACGGAGGGGCCCAGCGCTCCGCCCGCACGGGGCAGCCGGGCTCCAGCTCCGGCAGCACCCGCGGGGCTGGGCCCGGGCCGGGCCCCCGCACCCCGACCCGGGCCGACCCCCCCCCCCCAGCTCCCCTCCCGCCGCTGCCTCGGGCCGGGCCGGCCGGTTCCTCCCGCCGCAGCGCCGCCGCCACCACCCCCCGCCCCCGCTCCCGCCGCCCGCCTACAACCGTAACACGGAGCCGGGGGTTCACTCGCCTTCCCCCCACCCCCTCCTCAGCCCTGCCAAGAGTTTGATGAGCGACACCCGACACCCGCCTCTCCAAACCCCGGAGAAATCCCTGCCCGGGACCGCGGAAGGACGGGAGCGGGGACGGGGCGGGGAGGGGGGCGACTTTTGTCTGACTTTCTGCAACTGTACGCGTTTACCTGAGCCGCCCCCGGGGGGAACCGCTTGGCCCCCGCGGCGGGACACGTCCCGAGGGACGGGGGGGGGAGGGGGCGAGAGGCCTCCTCTTGTTGCGCCCCTTTCGCGGAAAACAGGAGCGAGGAGGAATAGTTTGAGGGGCGGGGGGGGGGGGTGGGGAAAGACGACGCATCCAGCCTCCCGGCCTCCCCACGCCCCGTCCCGTCTCGTCCATGTGCGCGTCCCTCGCCCCCGCGGGAGCCCGACCCGCTCCCCTCGCCCCGCGGGGTCCCGCT
>WUAM01000272.1:1389699-1415241 GCA_024336885.1 Actenoides hombroni | reverse complement strand
TCTCTAAGACTCTTAGTTAGCAATGACCATATCCCCCCATACAGGAATACAGTTATTGATGAGCTTAGTTGTTGAATTCAAAGCTTTTTGTTCCTACCTCTGCCAGAGCAGACTGTGCCCACAATTGGTAAACTCTTTCAAAGTCTTTTTGGATGCTTTCTTAGAGTTGCAGGGCGAATATATAAAGGAGAGTCCCTAGTACAGACAGCAGGGAAATAAGAAGTCTTATTCTAGGACTTTAGAAGTGATTATACATTTGGTACTAGAAAAAAAAACCCCAACCATGTTGCCACTGGTCTATGCAAATCTGAGTGATATGGAGAACACTTGCTGTTCCTCACAATGCAAGAGCCAATGGGGGATACAGGGGGTGGGGGCAGTGGTTAAATCGCCCAACACATCTGAGACAAGCTGTGGGAAATATGTTTTTTTGTGTGGATAGCACATAAACTGAGGAACTCAATGTCACCAGAAGCTTTGAAGATTAACCATAAAATTTGCCTAACCTCTTTTTCAGCCAATTGAACTAGTCCATCAGGGTCTATTAAACATGATGATATAGTTGTAACCTCCAGTTCAGGAAGTTTTTAAACCACTTGATTGCTGAAAGCTGAGAGCTTCTTATGGAGTAAACATATCCCAGTTTTTATATTTTCCCTTTATATTCATTACTGGCCATATGAGACACCTGACACTGGGCTGGACTGGTTTGTGTGAGCTGGTATAAAGTGGTTTTTAACAATTACAAATCTCTACCTTAGCAGAGTTTTTGTCTCTCCCAATTCTCTCACCCAAAATGTTACCTAGTTAAAGGAAAATGAGTATTATCAGTACTTTAGGAATTGCAATCAAGACGAAAAATTAGAAAGGAGACACTTGTTTTGCCTCACAGGAAAAAAAAAAAACAAACCACAAAAAACCACCCAGAAAAGCCTCCGAACAAACAAACAAAACCCATAAAAACCCAATACAGAAAGAAGACTATATGGCAAAACATCTTAAATACATAAACTCTTTAAACTAAAGAACATTGTTCAAATTGTTCTTTACCCAGAAAAGAATATAAAAGGCTAAATTTAATCATTACAATAAAACTTAGGTCGGTATTTCTAAAGCCTTCTGAGAATATTAAAAAGCAATTGTTATAGCCCAGTTTAGAAAGACTCGGAAGCAAGAGAGAAAGGAAAGCTGCATTTGATGATAATAAGACAATCTGAGGGCTGGAACTCCTCTCCTATGAGGACAGGTTGAGGGTGTTGGGGTTGCTCAGCCTGGAAAAAAGAAGGCTCTGGGGACACATTCTTGTGGCCTTCTAGTATCTGGAGGTGGCCTACAGGAAAGATGGGGAGGAACTTTTTACAAGGGCTTGTAGTTATAGGACGAGGAGTGATGGCTTCAAACTGGGAGACGGGGGATTTTGATTAGAAATGATGAAGTCCTTAACTCTGAGGGTGGTGAGACACTGGCACAGGTTGCCCAGGGAAGCTGTGGATGCTCCATCACTGGATGTGTTCAAATCCAGGTTGGATGGGGCTTTGAGCAACCTGGTCTAGTGGGAGGTATCCCTGCCCATGGCAGGGGGGTTGACACTAAATGATCTTTAAGGTACCTTCCAACCCAAACCATTCTATGATTCTGCAATCCTATGCTCTGAGAAAAAGCAGAAATGATACAACTCTCATTCCAGTGATGTATATCCCACGTTCACTGTGAGACCTCCACAGTTAAAACCCCTGCAACTCTCCTGTTTGATGCCCACAAGGCAAAAAATACTGCTCTGCTGCTTGTCAAGAGCTATGCGTAGGCTGACCAGCTGCCTAGCACATGTACTATCTGGCCAGCCCACATAGTGTTGGTTTGGGAAAACAGATACTGGGACAGTGTCACAGCTGAGTTTTGCTGGTCTAATCCCCAATTAGGGCACCAGTCTGTGTTCCTCTCTTCTGCCTACCCAGGGTTTTCATTTAATTTATAGGCACTTAACTATTATGGTGATGGCAAATTCTCTGCCTAATTTGTCATCAGTGGACATCAGAGGTATCATAGGAAGTAAATGATTCTGGTTCACCTATTGGTTACAGTATCATAGAATCATAGAATGTTAGGAGTTGGAAGGGACCTCTAGAGATCATAGAGTCCAACCCCTCTCCTCTAGCCTGTTTAGTGAAAGATTAAGGGATGATTTGACAAGAGTTTAGGTGCACCTACATTTTGCAATAAAGGACCTTCCATTATCACTGACAAAGATATAAGATATAAAAATCTCAAGTGATCACATGCTGAAAGACTGACTGCAATGGCGTACACATTGTTAACCCTATCCCAGGATATTTTAGGTCATTTCTCCCCTTGCTCTCACTGCGATCGCCTCCAAAGAAGAGTGCACCAGACTCAGCTGGGCATTCTCCCTGTCCTCCAGCAGCTTCCAGTTGCCCAGCAGCAGGAACATTTCTGGCACAGGTTTCTTCCCCATGTTGGCAACCATGGTGCTTGTAGCTAATGATCTATTAGCTATAATTAAACAGCAGATGCTGTCTTGGGATTCAGCTCCTATAATCTGTTGTAGTAAAATGATGAAAACATTATTTGAATCAAATGGTGCCGAGATGAAGGGTTCCAGGACAACAGATTAAATTCTGGCATGATTTTTAGTAGGTGCAGTAACATTGCTGGGTTAAGTTTTAGGGCTTGACCCAGAGTGGGAAATGCTGAATCAAGTCTAAATCACCTTCAGCATCACTGGACCAGAGTAGCATTTGCTGTCTTAGAGTATGGAAGTCCTCACTAAACCCAGGGTTTGGCACTGCCTGAGGCCATGGCAAAAGACAGTCACCCAAAACTGTGGGTATGACAGGAAAAGTACAGGGGTAAAACAGACAAGGAAGAAACCTTGTTACATCTCCCCTCTCTGCACAGTTTGTCTGCTCCACTTGAGACTGAGCTCCATGTGGATTCCTAGACCTTCAGAAAGGCAGATCTCACAAATCACCAACATGCACCCTGGGAAATAATGCTCTAGCCTCTTATAACAAAGCCAAAAGAGGGGCAGCTTTAGCCACCGACAGCTGCAAACACATCCCCTCTCACCACCTCTGTGCTTGCTTCAAAACTGTATCATCCTCTGGCTTCCTTTCGGAGCATGGGAAGGATGTGGTTCACCAAGAATCATTTTCCAAATTCATCCCAATTGCTCAATTAATTATCTTTTAGCTTTGACATGAGGAACCAGTTTATACCTTCTGCAGCAGGTCTATTTTTAGTGAAGCATCAATTTTCTGTTTTGTTATCCCTTGCTCACAGTTAGTCCTGCCCACACAACAAATCTGGCATTGATCGCTTGTGGTAGACAAATATTTTTGGCTAAGGCTATGAAAGAGGCAAGAGGAAGAGTGTAGAGAGAAGGAGTCTTAATAATCAGAAAGAGCATCACTGTAAATCAGAATTCACATGGAGACAGCAAACTTGACAGAAAGAAAGGAAAAAAAAAAATCTATTACTACGTAGGAGTCATTGCATGTTTGTAAATATAAATCCACTTAAGTGACAAGCATCCCTCAGCTTCTGCCAGTGCAAATTGTCCATATGAAGGGAAGCTTCAGCTTTGGCTGCTGTTCCTGGTGTGCCAAAGACAGCCCTGCCTGCTGCCTGAAACCATCCCTTCCTACCAAGCCATGGACCTAAGAGCTGGACTAGATACAAGTGATGAGGCAGCATAAACTGCTTCACACCACCGTGCCTCTACTCCATCATCAGAATTTAATCTTCACAACTCACCTCGTAACCTAGATGTTCGTTGAGACTGCCTGAGCTGGGCAAGGTAAAGCAAATCAGCACGACCAGCCTCCTTTGACCTTAATGATCTACAATGGTGAAGGGCAAAAGATACTGAAGATGATAAAGCTAGCTGGAAATTTGCTCTAAAGCCCTATGGTTTTGAGCCTCAGCCTGCTTTATACAAGCCCATCCACACCACTAGCTCTCTTTTGTGATCTGTGTTAAGAGTTTAAGAGCCCCAGAGCATCTTGAGCTTACTGCCATCCTTAAAGCTCAGCCTGTGAGAAGCAAGGGGCCTCTCAAAATTATGCAAGCCAGTGAAAGCCTGAAACTTGATGACAGTAGTTTATTGGACTCAGGACAGCAAGGAGCAGACTCAGTTCTGGCTGAAAATGTCATTAACGCTATAGGTCCTGTCACAGGCCGAGGAACTCATAGCAGAATGGGAGGTAAAAAAGGGGCACCAGGAGAGGCTGAAGGGACAAAACTGGAGTGCAAACAATTATTAAACTGCTCATTGCTGTGTACAAATGCACCTACCACTTTTACCCCTCAGTCTTGGGTTTGATACCTGCTAGCCCTAGATGTGATCTCCAGCCATGGTGCATGAGAGGAAAATAATCCTCATTTGATCTGGAAAGCTCATATTCCTGACTCCAACTGCTGCTCTGGGACTGCTGAAAGAAACAACTCCTCCTAGCCAGGCCAGGTGTTTAAAGAGCTTGGACTGGAATTCACTGCCCTGAGCCACAGTTTAATAGTTGCTAAACCTGGACATCAGCCAGTGCCCCAGACTATTAACTGTTCCAATAACTCCATCAGCATTTTTGTCATCTGCTTCTGGAAAACAGAGGAGCTTAAACCAGACAGATAAACAATAGAAACTAAATATCAGAGGTGCCCATAAGCAGTCCAAATACACAAGCTGTCTAAAGCTGTGTGTCCATCCCTTCCGAAATAAAGGAGAGGGAAGGTAAACCCTGTGGCAAGACATATCTTAGTGATAGGCTCCAAAAGAGTTTTCAGGAAAGGAGCACAGTTTGGGAGGTAAACCCGGCACAGCTCCCAGGACTGCTGTGGGTAAGCCAGGAGAAGCAGGAATGGAAGGTTATTAGGCTCCACCTAGAAGTCTGCCCCAGAGCCCCAGGCCAAACGCTGCTGCCTACCATCCACTCCCCTAGGTGCGGCCAAACCCGCCCTATCGCCGCACCCTCGCCAGCTCTGTGCAAGGTTCACGGGCACTGGTGGAACCCTCTCCCAGCAACCTCCTCTCTGCATTGTCAAAAAAAAAACAAAACACAACCTCAAGATAATACTGGCACTTTTTTTTTTAATTTCCCTGCTCCCACATCCCAAGTCAGTAAATATCAGTTCAGCAGGTTTTTCCATCATTATTCGCTTTAAGCAGAGAAAAAACTGACCCACTTGAGATTCTGCAAAAGAAGACCTGAAGCTCATGGAAAGTAATCACAGAAAACTGTTTTGAGGAGCCCGAAGTGTCCCATATAGCGGACAAATCAGCCTTCACAGTTCAGGAGGTTATGCTATTTAAGGGAGGTTGCTTAGAAGCCTTCAGTTGAATTTTCAATTACAGTCTCCCTAAGTCATCTTAGGTCCTGTTTTTCCCCATCTGTTAAACAGAGGTAGCAGAATATCTCATAACTCCTTTTGTCTGGCCAGATCATATAGCCTGCAGATCAGGTCTGGTTGTGGTCTTAACTAAGACTGGAGGTCATGGGTTCACAGTAGAACTGAGTTTACCCCAAGATGCTTATGACACCAAAGGAGGCAATCAGAGATCCCTTCCCATGTTCAGATTTGCATGTCTCTTGTTCCCAAGGAGCAGCACCTATGCAGGGCTCCTGCTGCAGTACCATCCAATCTCACTGAGCAATCACTCCCGGGAGGAAGAGGAGGCTAACTTTCTGGAAATGCTCTCACTCCATCTCAGCAGGGCAGAGGCTTTAGTATTTGCTTCCTCCACAGGCACCACACCTGAAATATAAATTATATTCCAGAAGGTGGGGGAATTTTTTTTATTTTATTTTTTTTCCCCCACCCATTTTAACCTTCTGCTAGGGTGTGGAAAGTGAATAAACCCAACTGAGCATTCCTTACCTAATAACCTTACAGTTGGCTGCTTAATTAGGAATTTAATAAATGTGACTTAATTATCTCTTAACAAGATTGCTTTATTAATGCCCATGGCCATAGCCCTTTAGGGCTCTCTATCTTGTCAGATCTCAAAAGCTAGGCTGAGTCAACAGCCGCCAATAAAATACTTTGTGCTGCCAGAGGTGGCATTTGAATTTCACCAGTTGATTCCCTTCCCAGGTTGAGCTCTGTACCTTCTCACGGTGCCAGCTGATCTTTCCTCTCAGAGGTTCCTTTTCTGTGTGAGAAGCAAAGTGGAGAACTGACCACTTTTGACGCAGCTCACAGCGGGCAACGTTTTAGAAGTCTTACCAGCCAGGCCATACTCCAGCTGGAGTAATGATAGTTGCCTTTACTTCATTTTTCACCAGGAACCAGTTTTCTCCACTCCTGAAGAGCTGTTGTGCAATGTTGCCATATACTGCTAAGACCCACCAACATGACAGACTTTTGGCATCTTTTGGTACCTGAAGTACCTATAAAATGCTCCTTGGCCATCTACCACTCTTATTACTATTAATATTACAAGACAAGTATGTATGGACAGTTCTGTTCTCAAATGGCTTTTTTCAGTTATAAGCAACTTCATTAAACCTTTTCAGGTGGGATTTTGCCCTTCTGGTTTCTGCCTAATAATTCTGGAAAGTTTGGTTCAGCTGTTGTTTTAGTTTTAAGGCAATGAGTAGGCAGGGAAAAATACAACTGTTGCCATGATTTAAAAGTTAAAATAAATACTCTGTCACCTTGTCTTGAGCAATCCTGCACTTCACCAAGAGAACTTGTGCAATTGGCTCAGACATGGACTTGTTAGTTTTCCAGTGAAAGCACATCTCAAATTAGCTGAATCATATCAATGCCTACTGAGCTAACCTACCCAGAATCCACTACTTAAAATCCAGGAACAAATCCAGAAATTAGTCTCTTAGGCAATAACCACTCAGGAGCATCAATGGTGATAGAGGTCATGGCCCTCGAGTACTAGAAAAGACATTTTGCAGAGCCTGTTCTTCAGGTCAAATGAAGGTGGCTTATAGGAAAGGCTGCATCCAGCATCCAGAGAGAGGAAGATGGTGCCAGAGAACAGCCTGTTCCTGATTTTTTGTGTTGCAAAAGTAAAAAAGCAAGCAACATCCTCCCACCCCCAAGTCACTTTGTTAATTCAGTACAGAGCAGAGCAGGAGAAATAGTGGAATCAGTACGACAGAAGAGGCAACAACCCCTGGGGAACAAATGCCCAATGAAGTGCCACCTCAGGTGTGGTCTACAGCTGACAGAACAGCAGCATGAAGACACAGGTTCAACACAAGACTCTTACCCAGCTAGTGGAAGGAGTGTAGATATTAGACAATGCAAAGTTCCTTCCCCCCCGACCATGGCTGCCCACATCCCAGACAAGGCTAGAAATAGACTCTTAAGAAAATCCATGTAGTTTAGGACCTTGTACTCAGCAGACCCATCTCTAGTCCTTTAAAGGCAGGCTGAGCCTTGATACCATACTCCTTCTCCTGCAATTTGAAATACGGGCAAAACAACTGCAACCCTGGACACATTTTCTCCTGGCCTGCCACAAAATGCAGGCGTGTTTCCTGGCAGGCAGCTTGTTGCTCTTCCAAACCGCCCCAAGCGGTCTGCTCAGTGTAACAGCCAAGGCAGATGCTGTGGCACGGCACGCTGAGGAAACGTCCTGGAATGGGTTTCTTTGGAGCTGACATCTCTGACGCTGAGTCGATGCCTTGTGGAGAGCTTCCAGGCAGAACTGACACTACCTCTAGAGCAGGACAGCTTCTGTTTCCTTCCCCCCTTACCACGCACCCTTTTTCTCGTATAAAAACAACAGAAAATGATGGGGCTGGAAGCACTAAACTGGAAAGCAGAGGACCAGCCACATCTCTTGACTTCACTACTCTTCTCCTCTACCTCCCTAAGTCAGTTGCCACTTCTCTTTTCTACCCAAAAAGATGTCTAGTCTGTACAGGTCACAAGCTCTGCAAGCCATGTGCAGCATCTCAATAGATGTATGCTTCCAGCCTAATGTAATGGGGAGCATGACTAAAATACTTAAAATAATTAAATATCAATTAATAAAAGCCATATTGTGTAGGAGAGGCTGGTCAGCTTCTCTTTTGAAGACACTTGAAGGCTAAATGCTTTGTAGCATGTTCCTGTGTCAGCTACTCTGGAGAGTGCAACATTAAGGAAGCATCTTTTGCTCTTTTCTCCCAAGATCTAAAAGTACTTCTGGCCTTTGGATGACAGCCACAGAAGGATGGAGAATAGACTCCACCAGTAAGGTATTCCAGAGCATGAGCATCAAGGCTGGCTCTTGCTACTTGAATTCACTTGTCACCCATTTCCAGTCACCTGCACTACAAGAAACTGCCACTGCCACAACATGTTAGAAAACTACAGAGCCTAGATGACCCTCTCCCTGCTCCAACCCCACCAAGCCAATGGGGTCATCTCCTCTGGCTTCAACCGGCCTGCATTCTGTGCAGCAGCTGTATCACGACACATGTCACAGCTCACTTGTGACTTTTTCAGGGACGCCTAAACCTCCCAGGCTGGCAATGACATCAAGCACCACATCCTGGCAAACGCACCATCAGGAAGCTCACCAGCACGTTTGATCACACTGGGCTGTATCTGGGATGAACAAGGTGCAGCTGCTCTCCCCTCCGTGCTCTCCCCCATCCCACAGCTGCTACTTTGCCAGCTGGCTGGGCTCATGCCTCCAGCCAGTCTTACAAGCAGGAGAACCTGGTGCTCTTCCTCAGCCTGCCCACGCAAGGACCTGAGCGGGTAGCCAAAGTCCAGCAGACAGGGTGCTTGATCAGAAACTTCGAGGACCTGTCTCCTCTTCCTCCTGCTCTCCACTTGCACTGTAGCTCACTGAACACTCCCATTTTCTGCCCTTTGCTGCCTCCGGTGCATGCAGCTGTGGCAGCCACAGGGCTAGCGCAGCTGGCCCGAAAGCAAGCAGCAGCAGCCCCCTCAGCTCATTTTCAGTTCTCCTAGCCCTTTTGCTTCTGAGCCAACAGGAGAAACCCTGCCCTGACACCACAGCTAGAAAAGAAGTGATTTGCCCTCCCTTCTGCTGCCTGCACACACAGATCACCCAGAGAGCAGCACCAAGGGCAGGCAGCAGCTACAGCCCCACGCGCGCCAAGCCACCAGCACACACGCAGGGAAGAGGAAGTTGTTATTGGGCCCAGTAACACGGAACAGCTGCTGCTTGGCTGGGGCAGCCATGGCTCAACCCTGCTTGGGGCTGAGCGGCAGCTGTGCTAAGGAAAACTCCTGCCTTAGCTGGGGATTGAGATGGACTGTGGATGAGGAGGCACCTCAGAAGGTCGCAAAGAAATCAGCACCCAAAGTCTTGGTTTGGCCAAGCTGTTTCAGCAAATCAACCCAGAGAGCTCACTAGTGTGACATCCCTTTTTCTCTAGGTTCTGCTGGCTCAAATGGGTGATGCTGCAGCAGATCCCCAGCACATGACAGCAGAGACATTTGCCAGGCACTTGGAAACCCTGGAGAAGACAGGCCACTCCATCTGTCAGGGCAATTCAAAGCCAGCTGTTAGAGGCAGGGGTCTTTAAGGCAAGGGTCTTCTGTGAAGCCTACATAAGCACAGAACAAGAAGGATCTGCACTGGAAAAAGCCTTCAGCAAGGTTGCTATAGTGAGAGGGTGAACAGAAGGCAAGGTGAGGTGATTTAAATTCCATCTTCCCCAGAAGTCCTGTCTCCTACCCAGTGACTCTTTACCTGTCAGGAGCACGAGAACCTTGCAGAAGGACTGATGCCAGTGCTCCTGCGACCCTCTCTCTCTCACAGCACCTGGGTGGCCCAAGCCAAAAGGTTGTGAGAGGCTGAAATTGTCTATGTAAATATTACAGCAGCAGGTTGTGAGCTGCATCCCCACCCAACCCACGCAGCATCACAAGGCAGGTCAGCTCCAGCCCAGGTTTCAATTAAAGAGCACATTGCAGTTAAATCTGCCCTTACCTGCTTTTCCTTTGGGTTTAAAGCTCCTCCACAATGCAGTCTACACTGCGACCTCCTCAACTCACTGGAATGACCGGGAAACCCACGGAGAGAGAACAAACAGACAGCACGTGGCAGCTCTGCAAAAGGTACATGGTCATTTGATAAATGGAGTTTTAATTAACAGTGGCAAAGGCGGGTGTATGTGTGTGTTTTGTGGGGTAATAAATCTCAGAATAAGGATTAGCCTCTCTGTGGCACCTTTTTGGCAGGAAACAGCAAGACATGGAGGAATATTAAACCTTGAGACATCTCACACACCTTTTTTTTTTTTTAACAGGAGAGTCTTGCATTTTCCTTTGAAAAGAGGAGTGACATCTGTGTTGGCAGCAGGTGAAGCATAGATACTTCAAAGGCACTGTGGGACAACGGTTCCTAGACCACCACATGCCCGCACGAACACACACATGTTGCGGGGCAGGGAGGAGCTGCCACAGTGGGTATCCGTGACCCGACCAGGGAGAAGAGGCAGCCTCCTCACCTTGCCCTGCGGTGCTCTCTCTACTGAGAGGCCATTACAAAGAGCCTTAAAGCTGAGCTAGGAAAAGGATGAGGTAACGAAGCAAACCTCTACATGGTCCCGTGGCCAGAAACTGTCTTCATGACTCTGCTCAAGTTTTCAGCTCAAGTCAGCAGGGTAATGACATCTCTTCAGCACTAACAGCAGGTACCCCAAAGGATGCTTCTGTTCTGGCTTTTAAATTCTCTCCACAGACAGTTCTGTACAAACGTATGCAGAAGTGCATTTCTCTTTCATCTGACCAGCAACCATGAACACCCAGAAGCATGAAGACTAGTAGCCCAGCCCAGTTTAGAAAGGACTATTCTTCATGGGAATGCCTGGTCTCTCTTTTCCTTTAGCAAGCACAGAGTTCTCACCAGCTCATCTGATTTCTTCCATCACTCATTACCTCTTCACAGAAGAGTTCTCAGGTCATCCCATTCATCCTCAGCATTTTTCCTGTGCTACATTAGCTTGCAAGGCTCTGAACTCCTGCAGGGCTGCTAATCCTTCCCTTGGGAGACCATAACACAGCCTGACAGCTCTCACTAACGTTTTCCAGAATTCCCTGCTGGCTAACAAAACTGCAAACATTCAAAGAGAAGGACATTCTGCCAAGCTTTGCACACGCTGATGGCAGACCCAAGGCTCACAGCTGGGAAAGAAAACCTCACGGGTTGTCCCAGTGTAAATCACATGCATCTGCTGCCCATGTGGAGCCCTCCACCCCTTTCAGCCACTGCTCTCCTTCCTGCTTTGGTTCACATGCATATGGTTTTCAACTGTTGAGAACATCTTTTGGAAAAGCTTTATGTTCGGCTACAAACAGACCCCAGGGCTGTGTGTGATCCAGGAGAGGCACGGAGACCATGTTAATGAGGCTCACCATTTCCTTCCAAAGGGGATGCACACTGCATGTCACAAGCTGCTGGGGGACAAGGTTGCTCTTTCCTGCAGAAGAGTCTCCCTACTTCTCCTTACAGACTGAAGTAGAAAGGAAAGTGCAAAACTTTCCACAGAGATTTCTGAGGTCGTTCTGGACCACAGGAACCTGCCCAATCCTCTGAGATGCTGGAGACTTAAACCCCAGCTGGGGACTGGGCCCCAGGGAAAGTTCCAGTGAAAACTGACCCACTCCAGTTGGTCAAGGGAAGTGGGAAGTTCTTTTTTTTTTTTTTATTGCAGATCTTTAGCCCAATACTAAAGCACAGTCTAAAAAATACTGAAGACATGTAGGAATATGTAAAAATCAATTAAAAAAAAATATTGCCTGCAGCACTTTGACCCAGCAAACAGGAGAAGGAGATAGACAAGCTGGCTTTTGTCCTATACATCAGACAGCCTTTCTGCCTGATTCCTGTAGATATTGAACACCATGCTGCTGCCAATCTCGCACTGTTGGGAATATCCACCAGTATGCATGCAGGAGGAACCAGTTTAGAACCATCTTCTACTAGCAACAGGTCCCCATAACTGAGCTGGTCAGAAGTACATGGCACATTCATCCAGATTTCTGGCACTTTACATGCTCATCTGCTTGCTGACAACACCCAGATCACACAAGGTACCACAGTAGATGGAGGATGTTCTTGGTATCACCTGATGCCAGGAGGGTGCAGGACCAGCTGGCAGCCACCGTGCATCTCCCCATGCCCCTACTGCAGGAAAAAGCATCTCCATTTCCCAAGAGCGTGGGGAACTCCTGCCCCATGGTTCAGATTTCACTAATCATTATTCAGCTGCTGGCCTAGCAGAGTTCCATTGACCAAGGATGAGCAAAGTTGCTCAGGAACATGCCTACAGCGGAGGTGGGGGGAGGCACAGATGAGAAATCACAACATACCTCTGGGATTTTATGTCCCTGTTGAGATACTTTGGAAAATTCTCACCTTCTAACCTGCAGCAGTGGCTGAAACCTCACAACCTTAGAGCAGAGTTTATGATTAATCTAACTTCAGAACTTGGTTAAATCTTTTTTTTCTTTTTTTTTTCTTTTTTTTTTTAAGCTAGCATGAATAATCACTTCTGAATGTGAGCATTTTCAAGCTGAATAAATGCCTCCTCCTTTCTTCCCCATCCCTTACTGTTCTAAGAGTTATGTGGGAAGATTTAACAGCTTTAACAAGCTTGGGCTCTACAATTTCGGCTGCATGCAGTAAAGAACAGGAACCACTTGCGCAATTCCTTAACCCTCAAACCAGTGCAATTGGTTTCACCTGTCCCGGCTTGAAGGGGTTAAAAAATTTAGCCACCTTTCATGCAGACAAGTTATTTGTTTGCTTTTTAAAGCAGATTGTACAATCCTCTCCAAACAGCTTTAGTCTTTTTAATTGGGACCAGCAGGATGTTGGGCAAGTTCTGCATGCTAGCAAAGGACCTCTCCTGCAAACAGACTTTATGATTCAAACATAACTTTTTTTTTCCCCCAAGTCGAACATCATCCGGGGCTAACCAGGAAGGCCCAGGAGGAGACTCTTATTTCCCGGCCCCCGGGGGGTTTCCCTGCCCGAGGAGGCTGAGCAGGCGAGCTCCAGAAGAGCTGCCCCGCAGCACACCCTGCTGGCACCTCTCAGCCAAGGCAGGGCTGCTCTAAGTACATTTCCCGGCCTGCCAGGAACACAGAAAGACAACGTCCAAGGACATGAAACTACAAGGAAGTCGACCCAAAATGCTGTAGAGCAAAGACCAGCTTTGCCCGCAATAAGTAGCTATCCAGCAAGACCAGAAAGTCAAAGCAGATCCCTAACCCCGAACTACTGGTCTCCTAGCAGACAGGAATCACTGCAGCCCTATGCTTGGTTTTTGTTTTGCCTGGTTTCCTCTAGAAAAGCACATACTTAGAAGCTCACACTTTGTGCAAGACTAAAGGATTTGCTTTTGAACCCACAGGTCAACCTTGGCCAAGTGCTACAAAGGTAACAAAGTTTCATGAAACTTAAGGAGATAACTGGAGTTGCCCTGGTCAGGGGAGCTGCTGCAATACCAACTTACCTTTACTGCACACTAGAGAATCCACAGTGGAAAAAGCCCTCAGAAGTGCTTCATCAGGACAGGGCTCGGGTTTTCTTTCTTGGGGCCAGAAATGTGCAGCCACTGGACAAACCCAGATAAATGAACTTCACGATACCCGTTTCCAGAGCTCCCTGGCTGTGTTCTGACAACAGGCATTAGCTGTTTTAAAAGTCATGCTTGAGATTTCCACACATGCTCCCCCCTTCTCTCGACACAACATAGCATACTGCAAGCTCACGTTTGCTGTCAAAAACATTCTTCATTCCTATTATTCCTTCAAATGCTTTAATATTCCATGATTTCCCTTCCTCTCTGCTGTCTAGAGCAACACACTTCTAATACAGGCAATTAACTAAAAGGGAGGTGGCATTTAGAATTAATCTAATCTAAATTTAATTCCAAGATGTTCCTGTGTTTTATCGAGAAAGAGGCCGCGCAACAGGTTGAAACCCAACATGCGTCAGATACGCTGTGCTTCACAGCGGCAGCATGTTGGTTTTGGCAGTCCCTTGGCAGATGTCTTCCAGATAAGTTGGTAGGACCCCGTCTATTGTTATATTGTGAATTCTGCAAGGGAACGTACAAAGGTGTTGCGCTTCCTCCTCTAACGCACCCGCTGTTAACTCTCGCAACGCTACACCGGGAAACACAGTTGGGTTCGCCACCATTTGCAGCCTCATGGCTGAAGCCCAAACAGAAACAACGGGTTGGAGGTAGAAACAACCAAGTGAGTGTTTGCTGCTGGTGACCTCCAACACAGAAAGAGACAGAAGGGAAGAAATCCTCCTTGCCTCAGACTGGCGTACCAAGCCACTGCCACAGAAGAGCCCTTTAGAGGACTGCACTGCCATCCACCTTCCGCAATCCCGCTCCTCTTCCTCAGTGCTCGCGAGCAGCTGGATGCAAAACTCAACCAGCCAAGCTGCCAAATCTTGACACCTGGGTTTCAATGTACAGGCCAGAAAACACACCTTGACTTTCAGAGGTCAGGCTCCAGCCCAGGCTGGGGTTTTTGGGTTTTTTGTTTGTTTGTTTGTTTTGGTTTTTTATGCAACAACCCATTTTTATTTTTTAATGCCTAAACCAAGATAGTATGAGAGAAAACCATTGGGAAGCAAAGAAAAAACAACTTGACATTGGTCCAGCTGGCACTGCGCTTTGAGCACCGTTGCGATAGGACAAGGAGTGATGTTTTTTTGAAGAGGAGAGATCCAGACTAGATATAAGGAATAAATTTTTATGCTGAGCGTGGTGAGACCCTGACCCAAGTTGCCCAGAGAGATGGTTGGTGTGCCCCAGCCCTGGAACCATTCCAGGTGAGGTTGGCTGGGGCTCTGAGCAACCTGCTCTAGTTGCAGATGTCCCTGCTCAGTGCAAGGGGGCTGGACACGATGACCTTTAAAGGTCCCTTCCCACTGAAACTAGTCCATGATTCTGTGATTCTTTTAGGTGTCATCTGTATTACAAGTTTAAAATTAAATACTTTTTTTCCATTTTAAAATTACAGAATGGGGTTTTTCTCCTAGTAGTGGCAAAAATCCTGCTACAGAGCTGCTGTCAGGGTAGCTGCAGCGAGATCTTTGTTCTGCCTGTGTATCAGGAGGAGAGGACATGGGAGACTCCAATTTGGGCTGGGAGTGGAGGGTTTGCAGAGCTGATCTGGGGCTTTTGAGAGCTGCTGTGGAGCTGCTGCAAGGTGGGATGTTTCATGCAGGGGTTTGGAGGTAGCTCAACCCTTCTAGGGCAGGGAGGGCTGCTGAGAGCAGCCAGCCGTGTATTGTGGTTCAGGTCCCTGGAGATTAGTTCTTGCTGGAAGCAGCACACTGAAATGTGGAGCTCATGTCAGCAGCTGTCCTGATGCTTCCAGCACGGAGCGGTCCCTTCATCTGTCAGCCTGGTGGTGATGCTGCAAACATCTGGTGCTGGAGAGCACCACTGCCCACGTATTAATGGGAGAGGTGTGGATATGGAAGGTGAACCTCTTTGTTATCCTCATATGGAAGATATTTTGGACAAATACTTGGATTTTCTGTGTTGTGGGTTCTTTGCTGGTTTTTTTTTTTTTTTGTCTCCAAGGGTGTATCCTGGTGTTTGCATAGTAATGCAGCAACAATGAAGATTGTTATGGTGCCCTCTGACTTTCCTCATAGGCTTGCTTTGTCTCTCCATGCAGCTGTATGGTTTTTATAGAGATGTGAACAGCAAAGCATGAAGAAACTCTTTTGTTTGTTTCCGCTTCTGTGCATAAAAATCATTCTTGATTTTCTTCTAAAGCACAAATCCACTCAACATCCTCAGTTCTGGGCTGACTTTTGACTCTTTCTGTGGCTTCCCGCGTGTCTGCTGAAAGTGTTTAGGCTTTAGGAACAGATTTGCTTCTGGCTTCAAATGCCAATTTCAGATGCAGTTGTCATTCTTACATGAGCCCAAAACAGAGCTCTTCTTTGTGAGGACCACATAGCTGCTGAAATGCTGCTGGGCTGTGGAGCAGGCACCAAACAAGTGAAGTCTTCTGGAAATCTGGGTTTCCTAGAGGATTCCAAAATAAGTGTTTTGCTTTTGGCTGGTCACAAAACCAAACAAGCCATTGTTTGTCCGAGATCCCCACCTACAATCCCTCAGCTGTAGATGAAGATGCCTGGGCAAACTCTGATGTGAGCAGGCTTCTTGTGAAAGGCCTGCAGTGTACATCGCAAGCGCTCTCGGTTGAAACGAGGCGGGTGTGAGTGGAAGATGGAATAGGATTTTTTGGGAGCAAATCCACAAATTTGGGTAACTTCAAATAACCAAAAGGTGTTTGTTCTCTTTGTGTGAGGTGCTTGGCAGCTTGTTGGCCGTGTCGCACGGGGCTGCCAGGTGCTGCAGCAGCTGCCCGGAGGTGGCTGGAGCTTGTGTGCCGTGCTGAGCGAGCTCCTGGCCACGCGTCTGGGGCTGAACTTCTCGGCCCATACCAGCTCCAGTTCATCTGCTGCACAGGTAAATAATTGGAAGCTCCCTGTTACCTCCCATCGAGTTGTGCAGCAAGAGTGTTTTTTCTGTTTGCCATGCGAGGAGGAGAGGACAAAGGCTTGAGCAGGCGGCTTCTGTCTACCCCTGTCCCGCAGCCAGCACCGTGCGGGAGCAGCGCTGCTCTCCTGCCTGCCCGCTAAGAGCCGAGCCCTCTCCATCCTGTTCCCGAGGCAGCTGCTCAGCTGCAGTGCAGGGCAGGAGCACAGGGGTAGAAGCCTGTGCTTTCTGACCCTCGGCTCCAGCTCTGCAGGTGGGAGCTGGAGGGGTTTTGCAGTGGTGCTGTTCGGGAACTTTTACCACCCTGCTTAAAACAAAGAAGTAGCGCTACCAAAGTAAATGCTGACACCAAAAGACACTGACCTGGGTTGAATCCACCTTTGGTTCAAAGCCTGTGTTTTGTCGACCCTGGTTGTTGCTGGAGATAACTTGTTGTTTGCCTATCTAAAGAGTAGGTCATTGAATGCATGACTCAAAGTGATGAGGTCATGTGTTGTTTGGAAGGGTTTTTTTCCGTGGCTCCCAGCTCTGAGCTGCCCAGCTAAATGGCTGCTGGTAATGTGCTGTTGTACACACTTTTTAAGGTTGGATGACTTCATCGGTTGCTATTTGAATAGCTTGAACTCACGGTTTTTCATCAGCTGCTGTTTATGTGCTCATACCACATTTTATCTGAGCAATTTAGTATCACTTACAGATGATGAAGAAAATAAGTCCTCCTCTAAGTTAACAGCAGGAGCTGCAGTGGAAGGTGATGTACTGGTGGTGTCTTCTGCATGCAGATGCTACCACCTAGTCTTTAAATTTTTTTAATTACTCGAATCCGAGGATCTTGATACTGCATCTTTTGGTGCACACATTACTTGGATGCTGGCCCCAGCACCTGCCTTCTCCCTGGGAGTGGGTTTCGTTGCTGGACCAACACATTCAGTTGTTGCAGGCTGCGGTGCAAAACCTGTTTGCTTTGAATGTGTTCAACAGCTGGAAGCTCCTGTCTGGCTGCAATTGCTGTACCTATCTGCCTAGTTTGACTAGAAATGAAATGGCAAGTTTTTCTGTATCAGCTTTTGCCCCCAAATGAACAATTCTGATATGAGTCTTCAGTCCTGGCTGCATTTTTACTTACAGATTGGTGAAGAGACAAAAACAAAACCCAAACCCTAAAACTCCAAAAATAAGGTATTTTGAACTACACCCATAATGTGTCCCAGCTTCATGTTCTGCTTTTTGGAGCAACTTGACCGCTGGGCTTGGTAGCTGTAGGTTGACATTTAATGACCATCTCACCATAAACTGTTCTTAAAGAAAAAGGTGCAGGATGTTGGATGTGATGAGAGGGGGGGTGTGCACATGGTGATGCGGGAGTAAGAACTGTTGTCTTCTTCTGGAATATAGTTTTGCCAGAAAATGAGTCCCAGGAGACCAGTGCCCAGGTCACCCTGCCTGGACCTGTCTTGGTGCTTTCCTGGGCAGCCTGGCTGGTCAGGGACTGCCAGGGAGGGGACAAGGCTCTCATGAATAGCTTATGTTCTCCCAGAAAGTCAGAGCTGGCTGTGGTGTACTTGCTGGTATCCACAGTGTTGTCTGAACTGGTGATAAAGTTTTTAAAAGGAAGGAGTATTTTTGCTTAGCCACAGCTCTTGGAGTCTTTGCTGCTGAGAAGCTTTACTGGAGATTTGTCCTTAATGTTTTCCTTTTGCAAAAGGAAAGGAGAAAGTTATTTACAATCCATTGACCCACTCTGAAGTGTTCCTTGGTGTTTATCTACTTCTGGCGCAGGGAAAACAAATCATTTTGGAGCAGCTGCACTCTGGATGATGCTGGCTCCTGAGCCTTCCTCCTGTATCCAGGGAGGATTGCCACCACGCTTGGGTTACAAATTCATCACGATTTGTAGAGTCCTCCCTCATGATTGGGAAGAATGCTCAGTGCTGCCCTGGGAGAAACCCAGTTTGCTCAATACCCTCAATGGTGTTTGCCTGTTTTATCATCACAGCATGCCTTGTAATCCTGAGTTATTTGTTTGCCAGCTGCTCACTTTCTCCCGAGGATCCTCTTGAATGCCATGCAGCATGACCAACCCTTCACAGCTGGTTACTCAAGTTCACTGTGAAATCTCAGCAAGTTAAATATTTGACATGTATTCTGCTTTTTTTTGTATTTCAGCCCTGTGCTTTCACCTTCTTCCCAGCCATCACCGGTCAGTGTGCATTAAACGTGCAGACCTTTAAGAAGATGTTTTAAGAAGACCTCGATCTTTTTCTGCACTAGCAGAGCTGTTGGCCTGTAGGAAAACAGAATAGGCTGGGGGTGCTTTGGGGGAAAATCCAGTATTTTCAGTTAGACAGTTGTAGCATGGTGCCTTTGGCTGTACTAACAACAGTGGTAAAGGGAAGTCCATCACCAGGTTTGCTGGTATTCCTGGTGGCTTGTGAGCCAGCATTACAATTTCCCAGTAGAGCAGAGTGTTTCTGTAGGGGTGATGATAGATCAGGTGCATCCCGCTCACCCTTCCTCCTCTGAGGACTCCCAATGCCATCGTTATTAGAAGAGTTGCAGACTGGAGCCAGTCTGGCTTAAGTACCTCTACAGCTGAAGTAACGCCCTGCCAAAAAGCAGTGTTAGTCAGAGGGGTGGCAGAGCTCTGCTCAATTCATCTTACTTTGTTATTTATATAATGCATTGAGTGAAGAATTGGCCTTGGCTCATCATCTTACCTCTTGACATTAGATATCACTTTACAAATGGGTGGGTTGACTTCTTTTGAATTACAAATAAATGAAACCCAGCTTAATTTAATCAGAGAAAGCTGAGGTGACATCATACAGCACGTGTCTGGAAGCTGACGGTGATACGTTTAATGAAGTTCAGATAATCTGAATTGAGTTTTGTTGTGGGTGGACGAACAGAAAGTGAGGTGGTGGATTCCAAGCTCCCACAAGCAGAAAACAATGAATTTAAGAAGTGAGGTGGCAGAAGCATCTTTGGCCAGTCTGATTCATGCCAACTGTATAAATGACTTGAAGTGATAAGTAGAGTGTCTTTTGGAAGGAAATCTTGCCTTAAAACTCTTATCATTGTTTCACTCGAGTACATTAAAAAAAAGATAAATTCCATGTTTGGGGGGTTTTCTCCTTGGGGAAGAGATTTCTGAGCATCACCTAGAATGTTTCTGCCCCAGATTTGTGAATAAATTACATTTGTCTTGAAGACGCTGAGGTGCAAACTGGAGATGTTGCTGGCAGCTGCTGCAGCCCAGCCTTTGAGGGAGGTCGTGGGAAGGCTTGCTGATGGCTGGCTTTGGTGTGGGGCGAGCCCCTTCACGCCTCTGTCATGAGCCAAGTCCCACTTTTACCTTTGTGTCATTCGTATAGGTGCAGTGAAGCTGTTGGTTGGAATCATTAGAACATCTCTGGAGAAGGGCACTTGATTTGGACCAGTAACCTAAAATGCAGTGTTGTCTCTGGATATCACACGGAGAGCTGGAGTCATTCTCCCCCCAGCACCAAGTGAGGGTCACCTTGGAAAGCTAGAGGAGGGAAGAGGCAGGTGCTGCTCGCACTGCTGTAAGGTTTTGCTCAAATCTACCCTTTTTTAAGGGGAGATGACTCTTCTGGTCCCCTACTTAGGGTTTAGGGCAGAATCACCTTGAGAGTTGTCTCCTTTTCTCAAGAACAATGACCTACACAAAGCCAAGAAGCTGCTGTGCTTATAGTAGTAAATATTTACAGAGCCTTGTTCACTTGGTCTATTTAAAGTAATGTTCCTGAGCTATAAATCTGTTTCCAGGGAGAGTCCAGGAGCAGCATGAAACACGTATCTCCTTGGTCTTTCTACCTTTCCCAGTGCAACTTCCAGTTCCATTTACCCGTGTGCCTGCTGCCACCTCTGCCGTGTTTTTGTCGTGCTGCTGCTCGTGCAGATGAAGTTCAGGGCCTTCCTCAGAGTGACAAGTTCCACAGGGGAACGGGGACTGCTCAGCCTGAGACAAAGGAGTATCAACCTCTGGAAGAAAACTGTCATTTCTCTTGAAGGGGTTTTTCTCTTCCCGTGTACATCAGGTGTAATCTTTGGGGTGGAAGTTTTCACTAAGCTAAGGTTGGGCTGGGGGTTTTTCAGGTCACAGTGACGCAAAGTGTGCCGTGCTCTGCACGAGTGGTTTGGAAGAGGCCCGAGTTTCCTATAACATGTCCCGTGTATTCCCATGGGAAAATAGCTTGCTTGCTTAGGCTTTCCTTCTGCTAATTGGCAAAAGACATAAAGGGTTGGAATTCCCTGGAGCCTTGCCCGGGAGCGTGAAACCCGTCTCTGCGAAGGGGAATCGGGTGTCTGACATCAGGCTTGGTGACAGCAGATTGCTTTGCAGGGTGCCCTGTGCCAGGTCAGCTTGCTGCTCAAGAAGAGGGGTTGAGATGGCATCAGCATAAGTAAGAGTCTAAAGCAGGACTGGAAAAATAGCAGAGTCGTCGTCCTGAATGCTAAACGCCAGAGAACAGCCCAGACTTGTTTCCTGAGCCTCATTCACTTTGTTGCATCATGCTAAATATTGGCCAAGAAGGAGATGGGTTGATAGAAAAGAAGCTTTAAACCAGACTGTTTTCTTTTCCCCCCCCGGGTGCTGCGTGTCCCGAGGGCCGGGCAGGGTTGCAGAGGCAGCTACTGGCAGCGACTGGGCTGGTTTGCTGGTGCTGCAGCTGGCTTGCTGGTGCTGCTGTGCCAATCGATGCAGGAGCGCTGCGTGGGGTTTGTGGCAGCACATCCCTTCCAGGGGATCAAAGCACATTCTGGCAGAGAAGAAATGTCAGTCTCGAAATGAGCTGTACTTGGCTGCTGGCAGTGGTGTTGCTCAGGTGGGGGAAACCCTGTCAACTACAGAAATTAAATTTGAAAACTTCCCTTAGCTTATTAGCGTCTGAGGTGCCTGAAACAAAAAGGCAGATGAGCTGCTGTCATGCTGCCAACAGCCTCTGTGCTGGTGGCACCTAGTGGCAGCCATGCCCAGTGGGGCTGTGGCCTCTGTCCTCAGGTCTCTGGGTCAAGGGAGCATTTTCAGGGCATCTGGGATTGATGCAGGTTTTCTAGCACCAGCGAGCTGTGCCCACCCTGCACAGCTTCAGGAGAGCTGCATCCTGCTCGAAGTGCTGACTGGCTGAAAAAACAGACCCCCAAAATAAAACCCATTGTGGTGAGCAAGATTTAAAGGGGGTCCCTTAGAGCTGTCCTCTGCACTGAGTGTTTATGGAAGAGGGAAGCTGAAATTTTTTGCAAAGTGTTGCAGTTGTGCAGGTTTTTGTCTTTATCAGTGAGCTTATAGATAGAGTTTGTCCAACAACCTTTTGCAAACTTAGTCCCTGGTCCCAGTTTGGATGTGGACAAGTTAAAATGAGCATCGCTTTCCCCCAACATGTGTTTACAAGATACTGCTTAAATGCTAAGGTAGCCTAAAATAAACAGTCAACCCAGCTTTGCTTTAAACTGGAGGGTATGTGAATTCCTTGTGCCAGTTTCATGACAGTACCATGGGGGTGTGATCCTCAGAAAGGCCTTTACCCTTCCCCTCCAGCACTCTGACGCCAAGGAGAGGAGTTCTGCTCACAGACAGGGACTGCCCTGAGCCCATGCAGCGAAACCAGTTGACTGGCAGCTGTCTGGAATGGGAAGAGATCAATTTGATCCTTTCCTTTCTCTGTGCTTTTGCATTTGGCATTTGACAGCAAGCATAGTGGACAGCAGGTGCCTGGAGAGCTTGGCCAGAACTGCTCCACTGTGGGGAATTCTCACAGTTTCTCACACAAGCGATGGGCTGTTGTCCCTGCCTGTCCCCTGGGAAAGCATATCTGGGGCAAATACAACTGTGCACCTCATGCTTCCTCCCTCCATCTCTGATACCTTCTCTGCTGAGTGTAGACATCAGTGGGAAGGACACAAGGGACTTCAGCTTTGCCTGGTTATTTTCTCTGAGCACCTTTGGAGCAAGAGCTCAGGAAGTTTTCCAGTGCTGTTTTCTGCTGGTTGCCTGCTTTGGTGACAGCTGTATTGTTCTGCCCAAAGCCTGGCGTTGCTCTGGTTTAAGTCTGTGGTGTGTTTTCAGATGGGCTTGGAGAGACTGAGCATTTAAAGCATCTATATATGCAACAGGAATTGGTGTTCCCCACGTTAGGGCTGTCAGATGGGCTCTTTGGGAGGTGGAGCCTAACGAAGGGGTTTCTGGGTTTGTGTGTTTGGCATTTCCATTAATGAGTCGTCTTCTCTTTCCAGTCAAGCTGAACCTCTCTCACTTCTGAAAGCTGATAGTCAAGCAACTTGTTTCACCTCAACAGTGGCAAAGGGGAGACCTCATTGTGTATCTGAAGGGCTGTAATAGGACAGCTGGGGAAGGACTTTTGACAAGGACTTGTGACAGGATGAGGGGTGATGGCTTCAAACTGGAAGAGGGGAGATTTAGATGAGAAATTAAGAAGCTCTTCACTGTGAGGATGGTGAGACACTGGCACAGGTTACCCCGGGAAGCTGAGGATGCTCCATCCCTGGATGTGTTCAAGGCCAGGTTGGATGGGGCTTTGAGCAGCCTGGTCTAGAGGGAGGTGTCCCTGCCCATGGCAGAGGGGATTGGAACTAGATGATTTTTAAGGTCCCTTCCAACCTAACTCAGTCTATGATTCTCTGACTTTTGGAAGCATGAGGCCTCGGTGCCCTGAAAACTGCCTCTGTTCTCCCTCCTTGGCACTTTCATGCAGCTGCTCCATCCATGCTGGTGCTGCTGGCACAGAGTGTGCCAAGGACTTGCTGCTTGCAGGGAGCGCTCGTGCTGAATGAGAAGTGGGGCAGTTCTGTGTGCAGCAGAGTCTCTGGGGATTTTGCATCCGAAGTTGGGCTTATTTAGCCCCTTCCTTAATGGCCCGGGGGATGATCCTGGTTGAGGAGCTGGGCGTGGAGATGTCTGGATGCTCCCTCCTGGTTGCAGGGCAGGCTCGCTCCCACTGCTGCTTGCCATCCCTAGGGATGAGGGAGATTTATATCCACCTGAAAAGAAATACAGATCATTCACTTGTCTCTGGAGGAAGATAAAAACATAAACTGTCTATTTTCTGTGATAAAGCCCTGGAAATAGTTGGAATTTAAGATAATTATCTTTACTGCTTTCTATGGCACCCTGTGAAGGCTGAAATCAAATTTGTTTTTTCACTGACAGGGAGCTCCTGCTGATGACTCAGAAAAAATCCATTTGCTTTATTGAAAAACTTGTCTGTTTGGTTATCAGGGCAGACTTCTCCTAGCAGGAAAAGGGAAATGCAGGTCGCAATGCAATGGTGGGGTTTTAATATAGATTTGAAGTTTGATATCTATGGGCAAGAGGAAGAAATTAAGTTGATCTGATCAGAGTGAAGCGACTCTGCTTTATTAAAGGCAATTTAAAGTTTATGCTTTAGTGGGTATGCAGTGCTGGTGCACGGTGCTTTTTTTTTAAGCAACTTCAAGTCTCCTGGAGCTTGAGGAAACACTGCTTTTCCTGGGCACCTGGTGCCCCTTGGCCCAGGCTTTGGGGAAAGAGTTGGGAGGTGTGGTTGTGATTCTTCCCTCTTGTGCCTGGGCCATGGAGAGCAGTGGGTTCCGCTCCGTTTGGATGTGTTGCTTGCAAGTGGAGTTGCTCCTTTTCTTAAACTTCTCTGTCTGAATGTGAGATGGGCTCTCAGTTTTTAGCAAGATGTCGGGTACCCTGTGTGCAAATGAGTTGCTTGTCAGCACAGCCTGGTAGTGTGGTTTGGAGGGGCTGCTGCTGCTCTGCTGCTCTGGCTCCATGAAGAGCAGTTGTTCGTGCTGTCTTCTCAGCCCTCGATAAAGGGAGAGTGCTTCCTGCCTTACCCACCCCGTATCTTACACACCCAAGAGCTTCTCAGAGGAAGAAACAGCGTTCTCTGGACAGCCTTTTGGTATCACTCAGCTCCCAAAATGTCTCCTGCCTGTTTCAGGCAGTGATGTTTGTTGAGAGGCAGTGGGTCTGTAGGCTGACGAAGCAGCGGTGCTTCTAGATTGTTCCTATCTCTGGCTCACCCTACAGAAGTCTGTAATTCAGCACTGTCACTTGGGATAATGCTACAGACCACTGAATCTTCTACAGCTTGAGTCCTTACAGGTTTTTATCCAGTAATGGAGAAGCAGCAGTCCAGGGGTTAACTGTGTTTTTAGGGAGGAGGGATAGAGCTCCACAAGAGTAGCCTTTGCTTGGAGCAGAGGTCTGTTGCTATCAAGTCTCTGTAGCTCTCCACAAACACACAAGGCAGCAAGGTGAGAGATAACATCACTTTCTGTAAATATGAGATGCTAGATCTGGGTGGGCAGTGCAGATTTCTTGTTCATCTCTGAAGAACTGCTCAGTGTTTGCTCAGGTTTTTTTTTTTGTTGGTTTCCTTTCAGGAATTGACTACAAGACCACTACAATCTTGTTGGACGGCAGAAGGGTCAAGCTGGAGCTCTGGTGAGTGCTGCGAGCGCAGGACTGGTGACAGGGGCCATGGTGCTGCTAGTGGGATGTGCTATACTGAGCTGTGGAGGTGCAGAGCATCCCCAAGCATACACTGAGGCTCACTAGCTGTTCTTACCAGCAAACCAGACCCCTTTCTGTTAATTGAGGAGCACAAACAGCATGCTGTTCTTTGCTGGAGTAGAATCATAGACTGGTTTGTGTGGGAAGGGACCTTTAAAGCTCCTCTAGTCCAACCCCCCTGCACCCAGCAGGGACATTTGCAACTAGAGCAGGTTGCTCAGAGTCCCAGTCAACCTCACCTGGAATGGTTCCAGGGATGGAGCATTGACCACCTCCCTGGGCAACCTGGGCCAGGGTCTCACCACCCTCAGTGTAACACATTTCTTCCTTCTCTCCGGTCTGAATCTCCCTCTTCTAGTTCAAAACCATCACCCCTTGCCCTGTCCCAACAGGCCCTGATCAAAACTCTGTCCCCATCTTTCTGACAGGTCCCCTGAAGTCCTGAAAGGCCACAAGAAGGTCTCCCTGGAGCCTTCTCCTCTCCAGCCCGAACAACCCCAACTCTCT
>WUAM01000272.1:1359125-1389599 GCA_024336885.1 Actenoides hombroni | reverse complement strand
GAACCATTCCAGGTGAGGTTGGCTGGGGCTCTGAGCAACCTGCTCTAGTTGCAGATGTCCCTGCTCAGTGCAGGGGGGTTGCACTATCTGACCTTGAAAGGTCCCTCTGACCCAAACCATTCGAAGATCTCTACCTTGGGTGTAGAAACGCAGACTTGCTCTGGTGCTCAGCCCTACACCAAAAAGCTCTGTTTCTGCTGAGAAAGTAACTCACAACTGGCAATGCAGTAACTCAAACAAAAAAGACAGGTTGTGCCAGTATCTGCAGAGGAGACCTGGATGTAAACATACAAGGGCTGTGGGAACTACAACAAGCTTCTGATGAGTACTCACCTTCCTGTAAGAACCTGTTAAGAAGCCACAAAGATTTTTATGGTGGTATTTTCTTTTAGCCCTGATGTAGTTACAACGTTCTCACTGTGTCCATGAGAAACTCCTTAAGACTCTTATAGAGTTGTAAGCCAATTCCGACGCTTGTAATTATATCATACCCACTTAAATTATCCCTGAAGGGGTTTATTTGTTTTTAATAAACCAGTCTTAGAAAGTTTCTGTTTTTAGAAAAGAAAACTCTTTCAGAGTTTTAAGTAATGCCCCCTTCCTCTCCTTTCCCTGCCTACTCCCTCCAAGAAATCAGTACAAGAGTCTAATATCTTTTCAAAGAAGAAAATATAAACCAATGCAACTTCACAGGTTTCCACTCCACAGAATCTGGTGCCCAGCTTTGGCTCTATGGAGAGATCCACAGAGACCAAAAGAAACAAGGCCATAGTTAGTGCAAAGCTCATCCAAAAAGGACCCCATTTCCAGGATAAGCAATTACAAGTCTGATGATCATGGTTTGCCTTTGTGGAAGCAGCTCAGGCAACTTTAAAAAGGTAATAAAATATTGCAGAGCACCAGCAGAACAGCTGCAGCACTGACCCTATATGCAGGAAGGCACTTCTACAGACAGAAATTCACTCACATAGGCAGGGATAAACTATAAGGAATTGCCTGGATTCACCAGACCATAATGAAAACATTTATCTGCGATGCCTAAATGAAGAGGAAAAGAAGTGAGCTGAATCTGAGGTAACACCCATGTCCTTAACTGGGAGACAGCAGGGAGTCCAGGAGACAGCTCTTATCTCAGGATCTGGAGTAGAGCTCCAAGACCACATGCTTAGGTCTGTGGTTAGTGACTCATCCGCAATTACGGTGAAACCCGAGATCCCGATGTAAAGATAAGTCTCTGGACTTTGTGGTTATAGCGCAGCATCTGCCTGACATCTGCCTACAGCTCAGAACAGTTGTGCTGAGAGGCAAATACGCCCAAGCATCTCAACGGGGTGCAACTCCCCGCCTTGTTGCACACATACTGCACACAGGCATCTCCTGGAAGATGGCAGAAACTGGGGTCCACTGCCCTTCTGCCGAGGAGAAACCAATTAAACATAACCCTTAAAACACAAGAAAATTCAGCCCCTCAAACTTCTCCCCACTCCCTCACCCCCCTCTGGGAAGCGTCATGTGAATTCCGTGGCTTACACTTCAAGCCTGCCAAGGAGGGAGACTCCCAAAACCACACTATCCTTTTACCCAGAGAGATGCTCTAACCTACGGCGTGCAGATGCGGTCCAGGCGAAAGCACTGCAAAACGCAACCTGACGCTGACAACCCAGTCATCTCACTTCCAAAACAATCTCTTTCCTTTCCTCAAAATACTCGCCTTCCTGAAATTTTGTCCTCAGAATTTTGTATTGCGTTAAGATTCAGGAAACTACCTCCTGCCCGTTTCTTTCCAACAAGCCGTTGCTTCCACTGCTGCTTGTGCTATTCGCAGCTGTTTTCATAGCACTTTCAGCTTGATGAAGAAATCTACAACATAGCCTCTTCCAGGGTAAAGACTCCCTCCGAATTCTGAACAGCCAAAGAATATGTATGAATAACTAAACTGAAACCCAACAGCTCAAATTCTGAGGTTTGCCTATCATCAGCCTCAAGATTACATGCAAGCAGGATTAAAGAAGAGCCAAGTAATTCAAAGTGAGAGACATGCTACCAATCTGGCTTAAAAAAATAATAAAAAATACAATGGACCTTTCTGTGTGTCATTCAAATATGACGCATCAATCATGGAATAATACTTGCCAAAAATCAAGTGTTTTCTACTCACTCAGCTGCAGATCATAGAATCACAGAATCCTTTCGATTGGAAAAGACCTTCAAGATCATAGAGTCTGACCATCAGCATTGCCAATCCCACCACTAAACCACGTCCCTCAGCACCTCATCTACATGTCTTTTAAATCCCCCCAGGGATGGTCACTCCACCACTGCCCTGGGCAGGCTGTTCCACTGCTTAACAACCCTTTCAGTGAAGAAGTTTTTCCTAATGTCCCAATCTAATTTAGGAGGTGAGTAAGTGCATGTGCAATAACCTTTTCCAGTTACTAGCAACTCTGAGCTGGCCCTAAATGCAAAACAAAACCCAAACCAGAGCCCAGTGCTCTATGCATTAAAAATAATAAGCAGTGAAGCATACCTGGGAGGCCGGCAGCACACTGCTCTGAAATGACAGCAGCAGTACCCTGGAAGATGATCAGCAATCTTCCGTGACATGTTTATACTTCCAGTGAGGTCATCAAAGCCCTCATACTTGGAATACTGAAGTAGACATAATGTGCTTAAGCCCCAAAAGCCCACTTACCTGCTTTTAAACTGGCAGGGACACAAATGAAAACAGAAATGCAACAAGATATGCCCTTCCAGGGCTCCGTTTATTAAGTGAATATAAAAATAAGATCATTTAAGTGCAGAGGCACAGTAATCTGCTCCGTGGTGAAGAGTTACCTTGGGTTAGCAGTGAACAGTTTGCAATGCCTTGTAAACAGACCTCTTTACAAGCAAGAAGCGTATGGAAATACGACACGCGTTGGATTAGAAGTTCCCCGCTGCAGCAGTACCTCTCACCTGCTGATTTCAGAGCACTTCACAAAAGGCAGGAGCTTCCTTTGCTCTGTTTTCAGAGGAGAACACATGAAACGAATTGAACACAAGGAACTTGCATTGTAAACAGTTGAAAAAGGGCCAGGGCGTTTTCCGAGGACAACGGTTTACCCCTTGGCAGGTTTCTTTTGCAATGAAAAATAATGGCCAAAGCTATTGTGCATTATGGAAGTTTTAAAAATTACCTTTTTACAACCTATTGCACCGCTGAATAAAAATTATTATTATTTTCCCTTAATACAGTACATGGCATTTCTCCTCAATTGCACTAGAAGTAAATTTGGAAGCACTTTCAGTTTGTGTTATAGGCAAACAGGAAAGAAAAACAAGACAGGCAGGCTTTCAATCTCCTCTCCATCTCTCTGCCCACTGTTTTATCCCCACCCTCTCACATCTCCGAGTCCACATACATTCCGTTGATCAGGTAATCCACTTGGGTGTAATCCTTTTTCTTGTAGCTCTCGTAGGCCTGCATAAGGAAAAGAACTATAACAGTTATGAAAAAAAACGTACCCACTAAAAGCACTGCAAGAAGCAAACTTTTATCCACTAAGTACTGAGTCATGGGCTCAGCAGCAACGAGGAGATACTCGTCTCCTCTGTCCCGATGTTCTGCAAGGCCTGAAGCTGTTGTTTTGGGTGCATCTGCTGGAGCCATGGCTGTTGAAACAACGCCAGATGTTGACTTTATCCCCTGCCCAGCTGTGGTAACTACAGCCGTAGGGAAAACCGTGGCACCTCTTGTAGAGCCCAGAAGAGAAGTCGATTTACTCAAGGATGTTGTGGTGCTTGCTTCTGGCTCTGGATACAGTGAAGTAGTGACAAGCAGTGAAACTGTTGAGTGTGAACTGTCCAAAGGGGCGAGTCCCGTGGCACGAGTGGAAGCAGCAGATGTTCCTGCATCCTGCAGGATGAGGGTGGTCAATGTTGTCCTCAGGGTCTTTGGGCCAGCTCCAACAGTGGCAGGGCTACTAGAGTGGGGAGTGCTGGTGGTGGAAGGGGCAGGTTTAAACTGCTCTGTCTGAAGCATTTTTGTTCCTGCTTCAGAAACTACAGTGTCGGGAACAGAAGTGGCAGACAACAGCGAGACAGAGCTACTGTTTCCTGATTTTTCAGTGGTGGTCACAAGCTTGGTGACATGGCTGGACGTGGAAGCAGTGGTGTTACCAGAAGTGGGAGAAGCAGTGGGAGACATGCCTTCAGCAAGGGGACTAGAACCTCCAGGGCCGTTTGAGGCCTTGGTAGTTGTTTCATAAGCTGTAGTAAGGACAGTTGTACTGTTACCATTTGTTGTTATGGCCGTGGTGCTGGGCACCGTGGTGTTGGGTGCCGTGGGGCTGGGTGCATTGCTTGAAATTGTTTCGTTTGCATTGGCTGTCACACCTTTACCATCTTTACTCCCAGTGTCAAGCAAACGCCTCAAGCGAACCTTGCGAGTCCAAGCAGTTGAGGAAAACAGGTTTTCCACGTTGTTTTGGTCAACCCGTGCATTCACCATCCCCTCCTTTTTCTGTGGATCACTTTGGTGGTGAAACAGGACTGCTTCCTTTTTCCTACCAACAATATCTTCAAAAAAACAAAAGCAATTAGTTTCATAAGAATAAAACTCTCAAGCTCACATCTGACCTGATACCCCCAACATGCAAACCTTCTGCAGTACATGTAGCACCACTGCATTAAATCAGTCCTGAAGTCAGCAAGAACATGAAAACTCAGACCCCTGCCTTTATTGCACATAATCCCTCTGGGGTTTTGGGGTTTTTTTGTGTTTGTTTTTTTTTCTCCTTCTTTTTTGTTGTTGTTGGGGGGGTTTTTTTGTTTGTTTTTTTACTTTATTTTGTTTGGTTTTGTTTCTTGGGGTTTTTTTGTTGGTTTATTTGTTTGGGTTTTTTTTTAGCCTGTTTTGTTTGATTGTTTTTTGCCCCAGACCTCTGGCATTTGCCCAACCAGGGCCGTAACTCCACAGAAGGAAGGTAATGAAGGGCAGAGGTACAACGCAGGAGCAGGCTACCAGCAGCAGCAGCGTTCCGAATGCCAGCTCCCAAGAAGAAGGCTCACGCTTTCAAAGTCTTGCAGCATTGACAAAGCCTTTGTGCTTAGACTCCTGACTTTTACCTCTCAAAACTGAGGGGAAATTTCCACTTACACCTTCATACTTTCCGAGAAATTCCTTCTAGTGATTTAGATTTATAGTGACATAAATCCCATCTGCTTATCACAGGTCCGATTGCTGCGTTAGCTTTTGCCAAACCAAAAGAACCATGAACTATTTTTTTTAAACTTGGGTACAGTGAGCTCTTGATACATACTTTAGAAGAAGGATTCCCCAATTACCGACAAACTCCATTTTGCTATTATGTCACTTAATTAAAATTGAAGACCCTGGCACTGGAAAGTCACCATGAGCAATTGCTGCTAAGGCTGCTCTGATTACAGAGGCAGCCGTCTGCCTCTGGCACAAAATCCTGGCAATCTTAGTAAAAGCAATGCCAAGACATTCTCCTTTCTCTTAAAAATATGACTACATCTGTTAAGCCTTTATTTTCCAAAGGACAGAGTGTGGAGTGAAAATGACTTGAAGGAATGATGTCTTCAACATGGAGACAAACTGTTACTTGGTCACAGGTACAGAAGCTACTCAGAGACACATCATGTGCATGGAAGTGCCAGAATCCTTAAGGAGGCCTGTGAAACACTTTCCAGTAAACCCACTTTACCTGCAGAATCATCCTGCAGGCATTTCACAATCCATCTTGCTCAGCTGAAGGTCTAAACATAGGCATTTAAAGCAAAAGGACCAGGATCATGGATTTAGCAGGAGCCTGAAGCATGGCATTACCTCCAAGCAGATCTTTGATGTCTTGTTCGCTGGCATTCTGGCATATGCTCAGCTGGTGACACTGCAAGAGGATGCAGTGATTCTGGTAGTGCACAGACCAGTTGCAATGATGGTTACCTGAAAAGAGCAGAGACAATGGGCTGTTACACACAGTACACTGAACATACTACTCCATGGCTGTAATTAAAGAATTAAAAGAAAAAACCCAACCCTGATAGCTGGAAGTTCTGGCTTTAAAGGATCCTCACTCGCCTTTACTGAAAATAACTGAAAAGCCAATGAAATGAAGAAAGCAGCTGCAGCCCACCTACCTGCTTGTCTTCTGGTACCAACATCTCCTAACACCAGCAATTCACTCACCCAGACAGGGACAAAGAGGGTGCACTACAGTTCAGAGCTCTGAATATGGGTGGGGATGCAAATGGAAGAGTACAAGCTTATTTCACCTCCCAGCACAGCTTCCCCGTGCTCACCAGGCATTTGGGAATGCTGGATTGCCAGATGTTTGCTAAGATGGGCTCTTCCTCCATCGTGTGTATCACTTACCCCAGCAGCATCTGAAGACCTGAACTCGTCGCGTTAGACGACAGATGGAGGTTAGAGTTACAACCCATGCTGTCAGCCCCAGAGAGTTTTGCTGCTTTTATTAGCACGTCACTGAAGTGTCAAACTCTCTCATTCTATTGGTACAGTCGTATTGTGAGATGTTCGTTTGGTAACTAAGGAGCCCGGCCTCCCGCGTGGATATTCAAAGGCGATGCTGGAAGAGCTTAGACCAGCAACTGTTCCCTTTTCTGCAAGGTACATCTGAGATGTGAATGTACTGGCAAAAGTGGTTCTTTCTGTCACAGTTGCTCTATTTCTCTAAGTTAGTGGGGTTATGTCAGCAAGGTAATAAATTACATCTACAGAAGAGAGCCTAACCAGCTAGGGATGTTTTTTTTCCACTTCTCCAAGCAATCTAGCTATGAAGACATCTTGCCATGCAACCTTGTCCTGCAACTTAACGCTATAATACCTTTAAAAATAACAACCACTGTTCCTTTACTGACTGGTCTAACTATTCTGACATCAAAGCCTCAAGCCTCATGTCTGTAATGAATGAAAGCACAAAAATAAATAGACTTGGGGAAGGTGGGAATGCAGAATGAGAGTCCTAAAGCTGATCTTAAAACCTAGAGTTAATCAGAAAATAAAAAAGACATTCCAAGTCCCTCCCTCCAGATGGTCTCTCTGCACATGACTATACATTTACACCACGAGTTTGTATCTCTTCCATCTCCCTTGACACCAGATAGTACAACAGACTGGCCATCAAGTAACAAATAGGAATTAAATTGCTTGGTGGGTTTAATACAGCAACATGGAAAGGTCTGTGCTCTTGGGTTTAGTTTTGAGCAGTTTCCTGAAGATGTTACAGGTCAACTAATCCTAGAGGCTCAACCCCCTCTGCCCAAATGCTCCACCGGACTTGCTCTGTACAAAACACATCTGGAGAGAACAAGGTGAAGGGTATAATAAAAGCCTGCTTGAAGTCAGCAACAATGTTCCTATCCACCTGACTGTCAGACATTCCTCAACCTGATCCAAGGTCTCATCTTCACCACAGCATCACCAGTTGTTTGTAGGTGATACAAGCTTTCCCAGGTGGCTAGACAAGATAGGGTCTTTCATAAGAACAACTCTGAAAGACTCATTCAAAAGTTTAATGCTTTTTAAAGACATCTTAGAGGTAGACAGCAGGCTTCTATCTTCCCATGCTTGTTTAACTCTGTGCTTGGTTGCAGGATACAACTGCTTTCTTCTAAGGCAGAAACCACACACATAAATGCCAGTGAGCAAAGACTGCCCATTCCAGTGCAGCTGTCTGCAGGAAAAGTGTTCACTTGCAAAGATCTTGCAGTGTGGAATAATCTTTCTTCAACTCAAGTGACCTAACACCATTTGCAGGCTACCAGCACACATGCATGCAGCTTCTTACAGCAGCCAGAAGGGCTCTGGGAAATAGTTGCTCTGGATTCAATTTAACCAAAGCTTTCAGAAGTTATTTAGCACCACAGGACTGCACAGAGAAGCCATAACTGTAAATGCTTGTAAACAACTGGAATTAATAAAGACAGTTGTCAGGGGAGCAGAGGAGATCTTTAAGGAACAGAAAACCCAGCTGGAATTCCAGCTAAGGGACAAGAACCTCACCTGAAGCACCTGGACTTTGACAAGTCTGCCTGCACCGCTTTTCAGTTGTAAGCCTGTTTATTTGCACTACCTGGACTCCTCCCCCTTTCAGGACAGAAAACCTATGTTCACATAAACAGGAAGAAATCAGTGGGAAGAACACAACGGCAGTCCACATCTTCAGAGCTGGCCTTGCAGGGAGGCTTCTCTTCCTAGAAGCAATTCTCTCTTATATCAGTTTCAGATCCACTGCAATATACCTATTAAAAGAAAAAAAAATATTATCAATTTATATTAAGAGACTGTTCTATTAAACACAATCCTATCAGCAGGAATGGAAAAAAAAAAGTACAACCATCAGGCAAGTATCATTGCAGACAAGATACAGGCACTGATGCAGAGGCAGGAAGAGAAAAGACCGTTCCCAAATTCAGGGAGAGGGGCTTTCTTTGGAAAGGGTACTCGGTTCTTCTTCCCTAAGGCCTCAACTGAGAATAGCTCAAGCCACAAGCCACATATACCACAAAGCCACACCAAAGCACACAGGAGTAGGGCAGCACAGACGTGATGCTTTTTAACTCACTCTGGGACCTGTAATGTTGTTCCCAGGCTCAGCAGAAGGGTTTCCATCAGCTTGAGCACAAGAGGAACTACAGTCCTGGCCCTGCCTTTACTCCAAGTCAGTCAAAACCAAGAATCAACTTTAGTTGATTCCTGCTTTGATTTTCCTGATCATTGCAGAAAGTTAAAAGAAAATTCAATTGAAAAAAAAAAAGCAAAAACCAGTATTTCAGGTCTTCCGAGACATTACATGGACACATAAGCTGTTACTGAAGACTGACACCCACATTAAGCCTTCATTTCCCTACATAAAACAATAAACAGACAATGTGTTTTCTTCATCACCAATGCACACATGAGACCGTCCCAATGGATGGACTCTCATCCTTGAAGTCACTGGAGGAGCTCCAAATGAGTTCAGAGCAGATCATCACTTTCTACCTGGATTTACCCTCCTGTTTCTAAGACTTTTTAAAGTTTTATATAAGCTTCCAAACAGTTCAGCCTGAACCAGACCAACTGATAAGTCTCTTCCCCAAGTACTTTTTAAGGGTAATGCTCTTCCTTGTCACTGAAGTAAGCTTTAGCCCTTATCATTCAGTTATGAAGAGAAATGTCATGGCCTTCAAAGAGTGCTGAGATTCAACGTGGAGTGACATCTCCGAGGTGGCCGTGACAACTGCAACTGAAGACACAAAGGTGGTTCAGAACACAGAATGAGCAGCGTGTGTGAACGGTATAAATAGCACAGTGAAAAACATCCCACAGTCACCAGTAACATGCGTAAGACCCTGATTTAGCCATCTAGGCAAGAAGTTTCACCCTGAGCTCTCATGTCCTGTCCCATCTATGCTTGTGAATTTAAGAATCCAAGAAAGAGCCCTTCTCTCCTCCAAGAAAACCAAATATAACTTACTAGCTTTGACTCTCAGATTGCCACACTTTGCTTCACACCATGAAACTTCTGATTCCAAATTTTCCTCCTTACTCTATGTCCTAGAGCCCTGAAGAGGGGAACAGTTTTAGCCTCAAAACCACCCTGCCTGAGAAAACCAGGTGGAATATAAACAACTATCCCAGGATTCGCAGAGGACACACAACATACAGGTCCCCCTTGAGCTATCAAAGAGTCAAAGACAGGGACAAAACTTGATACTAAAATGCAATGCCTTGAATTCAGGATCCCCAGTCACCCTACAAGTTCCCAGAGCAACTCAAAACCTCCTTCCTGCCTTTGTATTTATTCTAGTAAAAATGTTACTTTGCCTGTTGAAAATAAAGGGAGCATTTCTAGATCTTCTGCTCTCTCAGAAAGCAGGGGAGCATGAAAGGACCAGACTGTAGGGTACTGACCTTAGCTCATGCCCTCCTCTGTGGCTTTCCCCTGGCGTAAGTGTGAACAGCATCACACCGCTCTTGTGTGAGCAGGTTTCTCACTGCAGCCAGAAATTCACACCTGGGTCATCCCACCTGACAGCTGGAAAGATTTCTAAGTCTGGCCTGACAACAGAAGCCTTGGCAGGGAAAGGCAGCTCACCAGCTCCATCTAGTCCTGCGTACCAGAGATTGCACCTGGTGCCCACCCAGCACCAGCTTCCTCAAGGTGTCTCTCCAGTTTCGCATGCCCAACCCAGACTGACTTGGCTCATTCCTTCTCATCACTTACTCTTCCACGCACACCTTAGCAGGCCTTGAAGGAATCAGGGCAGGAGAGGAGCTGACCCGTGCCATACACAACCCTACACAGGCACGGGATGCTCAGGAAAGCAGCCCTGTGTCTTTGGCAGGGAATTGATAAATATGAACTGGTGTTATTCGGCCAAGGTAACTCCAATACTTTCCCTGCTGTTCTGAATTACAAGGCACTTCCACAAGTTAGCCTTCAGCATGCTCTTGCTGTCACTCTTAGCATATTCTGTTGTTTAATAATTCAAAACTCCAGTTGACAAGTCGGGGAGCAAGAGGGGAAGCAAGGGAAGATGGGAAATACTCAGCCCACAAGAGACTTTACTTACAGACAGATCCTTCTTCCTGCCAGACAGCAAAAGTTTCCTTTAAACTCTGAATCCTTCGACTTAAAAGCAAGTGATTTGGGTCCCTTCATGAACACTAAAGGTACCTCACATCAAGACACTCGGAGCACCACTTGCCAGCCTGCACTCCCACCACATTACGCAGAAACAAGCTGTACTGGGTGTAACGTTCACAGGTCACAGGCAGAGACTCGGCAAGCAATAAACAGGAAAAAAATACATCATTAAGGGTAAATTTTAAATTTTAAAGAGTCCAGCTTACGTCTGTTGTCTCTTTTCAAGGTAAAAGGAACAATATAGCCTAAGAAGTGACACTGAGTATGAATTGGCTGTATAATAATAATAATAATTGCATTTATTATTTTAAACAAAACAGTAAAGAATAACAGCAATGAAGACAGAGGGCACTCTCTAACTATGTTGGTTTGTTTGGTTGGTTTTTTCCATACCTTTACTGATATCTTTGCAGTTATACTAACCAACCCTGAAACAACAAACATCTTCCATTGCATTTTGGAAGTAGAACAGCACTATATCTATGCATAAACGCTGTTATTATTATTATAGTTAAAATCTCAGTCTTTTAGGACAAAGGAAATAATCTTAATTAATCTCAGCTGACCCAGGAACTACATATATTTATAAGATCCAATGTTGATGACACTCAGTGTCTAGAAGCTGTTGCATTAACAGCAAACAGCTCATTTCCAAGTCCAGCAAGGGGATAACCAGAGGCAGCCGTACCTTAATGCACTGCAGATGATGCTTGGGATGCTGTATTAAATAAATACCAGAATGCCCAGCTCAAGGTTGTGCTTTTTTGGCCTCTTCTACCTTGGCACAATCCAATACAGCCAGAACAAGAGCTGCCATTGCTCACAGATCACTTTTCCCAGTTTAACAACTGCCTTTTATAATTAACAAGCAATAAGCTTTATTTCTACCTTCCCATCACATTTCTAGCCAGTCCCACACTGCTCTATTTGTATTCAGCAACCCCAGTGAGGCCCTACCCCACACATCCACATCCCAGAAAGTACCAGCTAAAGCTTCTTCCCCAGATCATGCAGCTCCCCAGAAGAAATCATCTTCTGGCTGTTGGAGGCAACACAAAGGAAGCGATGAACACGACTGTTCCCATCAGAACTAATTGTGAGAAATCAGGCTAAAATTCACTCTTTGAGCACTACCTTCTCCATCTGTAGAGCATCCCCAAGGAAATTAAAAGTCAAATCAAACCATAAAAGACAGCACCAAATGAAATCTGGGAAAGGACGACACTCTGAAAAGAGCAAAGTTTCCTTTCACCATCTGTGGCTCTAAGTCAGCGGGGAACAAGTGCGCTGGAAAACCAGAATAACTTTGAGTCAACAACCAAATGACTGATGATTTTGCAATATACACACACATCCAGAGGGCATGAACATTGCCTGCTGAGTTTCAGAAGTGTTCCTCCCTTCTCACTGATCTCCCTGTGCCTGAGCCAAGGAATTTGGGGCAGGGGGGGAACAAACAACAAAAAAACAAACAGACAAACAAACAAAAAATTATTTCAAACAACATTGACTGGGACACGCTGCAAGAGGCAATATAAATCCCTTGCCTCTGTGCCCTCCCAGCCAGCCTCAGCTGCTCCTAGTTGGGCAGCTGCAAGGCACACGCAGTAACTGTACCGAAGTGAAAAGAGAAATGTCGAACTAGACAAAAAACCAAAGCAAAATAAGGAAAGAGGGAATGTGAGAGTTTGAGATCCCAGGTACAAAGTGAGCAAAAGCAATCCTTTAGGGCAACACATGCTCCTTTATGCTGTCAACCAAGGGCCAGCAGATGCTGCCTCAAAATTCATACTGTCAAGTGTGCATGGAGTAGGTATGAAATAAGGTCAAACTGCTGCAGAGAAACCTTCTACCCTTGGTGTAACAAGGTAGCAGGGAAAACAAGGGTGGAACACCTTTTGTAGGAAACGATGCTACTCTCTCATCAAATCAAGACATAAGGCCTGGTTTCAACTTGCAATTGCCACTAAATGCTTCACATGTTGTCAGCTCTCACCTAGTGCTACATTTCACCCTTTAGAAAAACAGAATTGAACCAGATTTCGCTAAGGGAAGGCAAGCATGTCTCCTTTTGTGAGTCGAGGCTGGAACGCAGGAGGCAGGGAACCTGTGCTGCAATCCTGAGAAACATTTGGCTTCCCAAGCTTGTCTCCAAGGCTGAGGTTGCACACATGGATAGCTCTGGAGACCGAAGGGGCAGCACCAAGGCACGTGAGGCTGACCTGCTGTCAGCTGAGCATGACCAGATGAAGTTACATCGTTCTCTGAACAGCAGCTTTAGAGCCATAAAGTTCCTTTGGCTTCCAAGGAAAGTTGATGACAAGTTACAAAGCTTTTTCTATCACATGCTATCAATGATGAACTGAACAGAGATTGTGAAGCTGAGATTACAGGGGAAGAAATGCATTACCAGGTCCCTGGTCTGGATGTAGTTCCTTTGACTTCCCAAGACAGCTGCACAGTGCAAAGAGTTCCCACTTCCTTAGAAAATCCAGGATACAATGGTCAAAGATCCCTCTGCTGCCCCAGGACAGGCTCTCCATGACCCCACCATTTCCAGTATTAAGAAAATGCTCCTCTGGGAGGATGACTGAGGTGGGACATGCACACTTCCATACTTTCAAGAGGGAGTTTTGAAGGAAAATGTGCCTAGAAATCACCGAGGCTTATCTCATGGATACATCAGCCAGGCTAGGATGGTGACCAACAAGCTGGATCCGATAAACACCTGGGGCTGACATGAGGCCAGCAGAGCATTCAAGCTTATCTGCTGCAACAGTAGCATGCAAATTGCACATGCTCTGAAATGTGATTCAGAGAAGAAACATTCCCAGCTCATGTCCAGAAGAACATCACCTATGTTCCTTCTCCTACCACAGGACTTCTTCAGAGTGTAACACTGCAACAGCTGGCCATGTCTGAGCAGTGGTTGAATCTTCACCCCTGGCCGTGTTTAGAAGTCGTGTAGATGACTTGCTGAGGGACATGGTTTAGCAGTGGACATGTAGAGTAGGGTTAATGGTTGGTCTTGATGATCTTGAAGGCCTTTTTTCAGCCCGGATGATCCTAGGATTCTATGTCTTACAGAAGAGCTGGCACACGCCTCCACATGAGCAGACACTCCGCACTGCAGCAAGCACCATAGGGTACTGGATGGACATTGGTCTGGTCTGCTGCTGCCTTTTTTGGTGTTTCTCCTGTTACATGTCCACAAAAAAAGATTTAAAAAATCCTACAAAGTCAAAAAGTCCCCACAGACTGCATCACAGTGGGATCTGTTCACAGCAACAGCCCAATAAACAAAAACATTTTAATTAGGCAGCCATAAAGTTATACATATTCTACTCTGCTAAATATGAACCACCTCATTCAGTTTGTGGTGTAGCCCCCGTCTACGGCTGAACCTCCCACCTATCTGCATGACACACCCCCACAGGAAAGGTGGCTGAGGTGCCTACAGCATCTACAGGTTTCAGGGAATGAGCCAAAAGATGCCAAGAGCTGCAAATTAAGCCAAAACAACAGAGGCAGCATCTTTGTTCAGCACACCCCATGCACTCCCAAAATTCACATCTGACCAACTTCAATGTCAGAAAGCAAGGAATAATCCAGTGCCACTGAGCAGAGAGCCTCTGAGAAAGCTGCTGCAGCTTCTGGAAGACTGCTGTGGAAATGGTGCTCTTTAAAAGAAGTCTGCAGCTGCTCAAGTATCTCTCCAGCTGCTGCTTATGACTCGCTGCAAGAAAACCCATTCTTCCACTCCTAAATGGCCAAACGTAATAAACCAGGGCTTTCAAGATTCTCTGCGTGACTAGAACAAACACCTCAAAGCCTCTCTCAAAGAGGTGGAATGCCAAACTTTGCTGAGAAACTCTGATCACACGTGTACTTGGCTGACGAATGAAACCTTCACACGTATGAAGCACTTTGGGCTGCAGGCTGACAAAGGCACATCACGCTACACAGGGCCAAGGCTCTGCAGAGCTCACGAGCAACAGCATCCCTGCAAGGCCACCCCCACCACGGAAGGGCTGGAGAGCTATTTCCATGCAAGAGGTGGACTCATGGCAGGCTCTGAACAGCAGGCCGCATCCGTGCCGATATTAAAGTCCTGTACCTTTCAGGTTCAAGATTTTAAGCAACTTGCTCAATCTTCCTCTCTGCGCCAGGAGCCCAGAGGAAGGAGGTTTTAGTGGTTAGAACCCACGTCTGACAGTGACACAACCCAAACTCAGGCTCCTTCCCCCCTCCCAGCTTCCTGTGGAAGTGATGCAGGGCTACAGACTCACCACCTTTGGCACAGTTAGCCACAGTGGGTTTTGTGGGTTCTTTTTTTTCCTTTTTGTTAGTTTTGTTTTTAATATTGCCAGCTTTACCCATCCCTATCTTTCTGTGCCTTGGCTCTACACCCACATTCCTCTCTCAGGGCAGCTTATACATTTATTACCTCACCAACAAGGCCGGCCCACACTGGGAACATTGATGCTTCACGACCATCATGCTTTGCCTCCAAGAAAATAAATATCAAAGCTTAAAACCCCCAAACCAGCATCACGCATCCATCATCCTTTCTCACTCGCATTAGTGCCGTGTTCTGCAGTTCAGATGGTGAGAAGTGCTACTCAGCAGGACAATCTTCCTGTGAAAAATGACCAGACAGCTATTGCGTTTATGAAAATGTGGCTTGTTACGGAATATCCGAAACGATCCAGTTTTAATAAAAAGAAAAATGAACTGCCAAAGGCTAACTGCATAAAGCTGTGACTGGGCAATAAATCTGTCAACAAAAATACGTCCGAGCAATAAAAATGCGCGCTAGGGCTCAACTGCAACCTTCCCTGGTCTGCTCTGCACCCCAAGCAGCCAGCAAAGTTCCAGGCGTGCTGAGGTCTCCCAGGAGCAGGAGATGACACACGGGGCATTCCCACCACGTGTTTCCAATTACACTGCTTTCAACAAGACCCTCCCAAGAACCATCCCAGTGGGCTCCCCCGTGAGCTCCGCAGCCATCGAGCTAACGCACAGCAAAGGAGATCGAGGAGGGTAAAAGGCAAGCTCACGATTTGGGTTTCTCTAAGAGCCTGCAGACAGAGGTGCTCTGGAGCACGGGGGCTTCCTGCTTGCTGAGCGATGGCCTCAGGAGCAGCAGAGTGAACAGGCCCAGGAACAAAGCTCATCTGAGGTGCCATTAAATCCAAACCTGCCGAGTCCGGAGCTAGCAGAGAATTAAATAAGCAGCGACTTCAGCCCGAAGGTGCAATTAACCGAGTGTGACTTCTGGAGCAAATAAAACTGCCAGTGTGTTGAAGACTGGTCACCCACCCACCTTCTGCCCTGCAGAATTTTACTGCAGTCAGCAATTTCCTGGCAATACAGGTCAAGTTAAATTTCCCTGAAGCTGATCGTTTCAATACTATCTTTCACTCCAGGTACTTCAGAGAAATCATTATGCTCCTCTACAGGTTCACATGGCTCTAGTACTAATTTTAGGCATGTAGAAACAGAGGACACATCTCCATCCAGAACACAAGGTTCTGCAGCTGGCTCAGGAGTGTAAGCCTATGCTTGGTTCTCAGCAGGGTTCAGCACAGCAGTGACGACACCGTACAGTATAAAAGCACCAGGTAGTACTGTGGAGAAATATAGAGAATTAAAAAAAAAATTAAAAAAAATTTCCAAGGATACATGCCTCCACCTCCAATTATCCTCAAGCAAAACCACCTACATTATAAGAAGGGTTTTTTTTTATAAGAGGTTTTTTCACTATTTGGAAGCACCTATTTTAACTCCAGAAGGCACATCTGCAGGTGTCATCTGACTGTTTTCACTATGGTTCTGTAAACAAATTTGTCCAAAGACATGCATTAACAGAAGAGCTCACTTAGCGGAAGGGTTTGCAGATTTTAGTCAACTCCCAGCTTGCCCAGTCCACAGTTTGTATTACATCTGTTTCCACTCTCAGAGGGGTCAAAGACCAAGTGGAGAACATACCACCCAGAAAGAACTGCTTGCTAATATTGCCAAAACCTGCAGGAAAAAAAACAACAACAAAGCCAAACAACCAAAGCCCACAAAACCCTGCACCTCACCAGCATTTTCTGTTTATATTTTATTCTAAAGCTCTTTTGTTCAGATATTCCTTATGAGGATGGATCACCAGCCCCAGAAATCTGCTTCTGTTCCAGCTGTTTATTCACTGAACGCATTTCATTGCATCAACAGCTCTTGGACATTACAAGATTTTCAAAGGCTACGAATCCTTGCTCCCTTTGCAACAGACGGAAAAACAACAAATGTGAATCTACAAATACACCAACCAGATCCAGTCAAAAGGTGTTTGCTAAGTACAAAACAAACCCAACTTCCCTGCTTTTGCTTTTCAAGTCCACTGGTAACAAAAGCCATCTGCATCACAGCTCGATCCAGGCCACGTGCTTCTAAGCTCCAGCAGCAAGTGTCCATGAAGAACATTATCAGCGGTTCCCTGCCAGCCTCTCTGCCTTAGGCAGCAATTCTTCAAACCCACAAAGCACAAGTTTAACTTTACGCGTGAGCAGAAGTCCAGCAGAACTAGTGGAACCTGTGACCTGCATAAAATTAAGTCACGTGACCACTGGCAGGCTCGTGACATTGCATTGACCTGCTGGCTTCACTGTCCAGAACGTGCCCGCTAGAGCCAGGTATATCCCAGACACCATCAGTGATGCATTTCAGCCACAGCACACAGAATCGTGCAATGGTTTAGGTTGGAAGGGACCTTAAAGATCATCTAGTTCCAACCCCCCTGCTACAGGCAGGGACACCTTTTGCTATGCCTCCTCCAGCCATCTCAGAGATGGTCACTTCAGCCAGAACACATCGATCCTGCCATATCTACAAGTCAAATATAAACTGTTGGCCATCCCTTGAAAAACACTGCCGTAGACGGAGATGATTGTTCTTGGTATCAGTTACTGCCTTGCTTCATGGCTTCAGGAAGAGTCAACACAGCTTTTGTAGGAGGATGTTATCTTCCATATCTAAAACCTTTGAGGCTATTCATTACTCTGGATTTGCATACAGGTTTTTAGTGAGAGACCATTTCAACGTTCTAATGCAAACTAAAACGATGTTGGCTACAAAGAAAGGCTTTGTATGGGCATAACACTGACTAGAATAAGAAGCAAATAGAAGAAATGAGACATAAGTTTTCATGAAGACAAGTGGCCACTGGTGAAGTTGCAGAGATCTGTGCTGGGGCCTTTTCTATTCAACACTCACAAAAGATTTGAAGAGAAATGGAGTAGTGGGAGAATATCTGCTTTTAACTGAACCAAAGGGTCTCATGATACCAGTGTCAGAGGATGATGTCTATATCCAATACTACTGATTACTGTCAAAGACAATGTACCAGACAGACCTCTGCTTCTAACTCATGCAGATAGTCTCATGCACTTAAGGTCCCCTAACAGTGCAAAATAAGTTGACTGATGAACAAGTCCTAAAGCTCTTACTGACCAAATTTCCACTGCACCACTGTTAATAAAGGTCCAGAAGCAGTGGTGTGGACATACAGTTGAGGATGACGAAGGCCAGAAGCTCTTCCAGACTTAAGGGAATCTACACACCATGGAAACTATGATAATTTAGGTAGCTCGGCCAGAGTTCTGACTTCCAGTTAGACATTAAAGAAAGTCTCTGCACAGTTTTCACAGCATCACAGAATGCTTGAGGTTGAGAAGGACCTCTGGTTGAATCCTCCTGCTCAAGGAGGGCCACTTATGGCCAATTGCCCAGGACCACATCCAGATGGCTTTTGAGTATCTCCAAGGACAGAGACTGCACAGCCTTCCCAAGCAACCTGTTCCAGGGTTCAGTCACCTTCATAGTGAGAAAATGTTTCCTGATGTTCAGAGGGAACCTCCTGTGTTTCAGTTTGTGTCCATTGCCTCTGGTCCTCTCACTGGGCACCACTGACAGGACCACTCTCCTCCCTTCAGGTATTTATATCCATTGACCCTCCCCGAGCCTCCTCTTCTCCATGCTGACAATCCCAGCTCTTTCAGCCTTTCCTCACAGGAGAGTTTCCTAGAACAGAAGTCACAACACTGATTCAAGAACAGAAGCCTCTATAGTTGTAGAAATGAAGTGCAGCTCACACGGAATGCACTAAACGCCACGTGATGTGGCTTAATGCACTGTCGGGAAGAACTGTCACCTTCAAAGGTGTATGCTCCACCTCACTATCAGGTAAGAGGTTGTCTTCAGCCAGAGCACTTACACTTCTTGCTCCTAAAGGAGCTCTACATAGCAACAGTAGCAGATGATACAACGCAGGAGCTGCTGCTCTTGCAAACAAGGCCATTTCCAGGCATGGAAAGCATCTGAAATACATCAGGCTTAGTAGAACTCCATCAGCCTAAGCTAATATTGTAAAGACAATACCTCACCTGTATCACAAACCAAGGAAGATAGCGTGACTATCCCACAAAAGCCTCACTATAAAAAGGAACCAGAAGGATTAAATATGTTTTGCACATCTTTGCTCCAGATAACCAGGATTCAGTAACAAAAAGGACTAATGACAAAAAAAAAAAGCAAAACCAAACAAACATAAAAAAACCCAAAACCAAGCCAACACAACCACACTTGAGAAGGGAGCATGTTTGCTCTTTTCAAAGCTGGTCTGAAATTTCTGTGCTCAGACCAGCTAGCCACACCTACAGTCCCAGTACTTTCCATCATGTTCATGAACAAGATATTTTCTAAACATTCTTTTTTTTTTTTTTTAAACGAAACCTGGATATAGAAAGTTTTCTTTTAAAGGAGGAAAGCACATTGCTCCTTTTTTAAACCTTATCAGGTCAAAGTGTGTTAGAAACCCACACAAAGATTCACAGAAGTTGCTGTGAAATCCTAGTGATGACATCATCTTTCCAGATCGGCTAGGTTACAAACAGCTTTAGAAACAGGAAGAAATGGTAACTTCAAAGAAAACTGGTCTCAGCAAGAAAAAAAAAGTAATCCTTGAACAGCACAGCTGAGAAAGGCAGAAAAAATATTTATAGCAATACTTAATGTTTATTAAGTTAACAAGTAGACTAACACCCATTTAGCACAGGTAGAGATCTAGGGAGTAAATGCTCTTTGTGTGGACATGGAGAATTCCAACTTCCCACTGGGCATTTCTCAACCACCAGAAACTCCTGTCCTTAAATCCCTTGATAAGCCAATCTTCCTTTTATCTTATAAAAAAAAAAGTTAGAAAGGTGCTTTTCCACCATGCTCTCCTTCTTTAATTACATATGGGAACTTAAGTCCAGATGCTACTGCCAGCAAAGACACGTCAATGATGTAATGTTTCTTCAAAAGGATGATGCAATGGAGCTTTGCTGACACAAATACACCAGCCCGACCTTTGTAACATGAGTCAGTCCATAGCACGACAGGGCATCAGTTCCAACGAGCAGAGCATAGGTAAGACAGACCCACCCTCCCTTATCTCACAGGGTGGAAAGAGACATGAGAAGACCGAGACATTTGTATATACTTATAGGAGGAACTGGTCAGAGCTGGAAATGAAGAGTCTCTTGAAACCCAGCTTAGTGTATGAGCTACAAGACAATCCACCTTTCCTATGAAAGTGTGTCTTTAGTAAGAGTGTCATTAAGAGCATCTCAGGAACATCCACAAATACCGGTTGTGGGATTTGTCTTTTCTGAAGGAGAGGGGGAAGAGAAGTGTCCCTACAAAATAAATCACATACCAATCAAGAATAATCAATAGTAAGATTCAAGCGATGACGTACATGGAGAAATGAGGAAGTGAAGAGGTGGCACAAACGCATGAAGTAGCTTCCTGTCCCACTAATGGCTTGCTTGATCTTAAAAGAATTCCCAGTATCTCCCTTCAGCCAGTTTGCATTCAAAACACTTCTACCTTTATTCTCTGATCTTCAATTTATTCCTGGTTCATGAACAGGGATGAATTTTGCCTTCACCCATCCACACATGCTCAATTCCTGCTGACTTCTACAGAATTTCCCTTCACTAATGGTCTTTTTCCACAGCAGTTTCGAATCTGCACAGAAGGAGCAAAAGGGGGGGCGGGGGGCGAGAATGTTTTGCATGTAGGAACTTACCAGGCAAACACTTGTAACTATTCTCTTGCTGTCAGGAATTATTGTGCCTTTAGGGGAAGCAAAAGGCAATAAAAGCCTGGATACAGTAGGACTACAGCTAAAAGCATAGAAAAAAGTCTAAATTATTGTATGGAACCAGAGAGCCACTTCTGAGACTGTCAAAGCATTTTCATTGAAGGATGGAAGAGTGGAAAGGTTTATCCTGCTTTTTAATACAGAGAAGCCAAACAAGGAAAGATAGAGAAGACAACTCAGCAAAAGAACATGCTTAATCCTATTAAAATTAATGAGATTTCATCCTGGTCTCCACAGAGAAGTTGTACTGGGAGTTTAGCTTAAGTGGATTTAAACCCAGATTTAGTTAGTGTTGCAAAGTCTCCCCAAGCCAAACAAATAGAAATCCAACACAAATACACATGCAAAATTCAACTCAAATTTCATCAAATCATTTTTTCTCTCCCCCTTTTTTTAAAAAAAATAAACCATATCTAAAACCAGGGCACCTTCTGTACCTGAAGTGTGTGCTCAAGTGTTTTGCTGAGCTATTGCATAAGCAGTTCTCCAGGCCTGGCACCAAGTCAGCTGGAGCTCAGGGAAGGCCACCCCAATGCTTTCCTGGACTGCCAGAGGCAAGAAGGTTATCGTTAGCAAAAGCAGTGATGGTTGTGAAGTTGCTGGATGTCTCAATATGGCATTGGTATCCAGCAACAGTGCATCCAGTAGGAATATTGCCCTCCTGGTCCTTTTAAGGGACAGGGGGGAAAGCCACAAAGATCATCCAATGTGGCTCCTGGTGCAACATGGAGCTTCACTGAGACATTACTGTGCTGGGGAGAGGCGGGAAGGGCATCTCAACAACCGCACAAGTGAACCTTGTACCAGCTCTCTGTTTGTAGGGGTGAACATCTCCTTCAGAAAGGCATCTGCTAACAGTTTAAACACTTGAAAGGACAAACGGGCAGTGCGGATTGCCCTCGCTCTGCAAGGCAGCCGTAGCAATGCGCAGCAGCTGAGGACCTACAGGCCGGGGCCTGTGAACTGACTGCTTTTCCCCCCCAGCTTTCCCAGTGCATGATAGCTCTCGCTAGGAGAGGTTGGTATCAAACACAAAGTGACAATTAAAGGGCAGGGATAAATGTAGACCAGCCATCAGCAGCACCTGAATGTGCTTCTGTGTGGGGTCCAGCAACTGGAGCAGAAAGAGGGGAGAGCAGACGGCTCTGAGCACGGCTGCTAAGCACACAGAATCGCTCCTCATGGAAACAACGGCTGCAAGGAAGTGCAGGTGCCTGACACCCAACCATCTCCTGCCTGCTCTGAGCCACGAGCTCACAACACGCATGTCAGCCAGGACGAAGCGGCCGCTGCCATACCCCCATTTCGTGGGTACGCAGCGGAGCAACTAGTTCCTTCCCCCCACATCCAGGTCCCCCATCATTTTTCACTGCAAATATGCTGGCAGAAGCTCTTGTGGGGTCTGTTATGGTGCTTTCAGCTCACAAAGCTGCGTTCACATGTGCACGGCGACACATAGAACACACACTCAGTTAACACCGTGTCAGAACTTCATGGGGAACAGTTTTATCCATACCTTTGAAAAAACAAAGCAAAAAAAAACCCCACAAAAACAGGCAAGAAACTCTACCCAAACAAACCAATTCTTCATGGTTTCTTCAAGCAAAGTTTTAGACATTTCCCACATGCATTGCTTTAAAGCAAACCTCTCCAGTCCTTAATGTCCCTGCAACATTTTCCCTCAAAAATTTAGTCAGTCACATACAACTGATAAAGTCAGCTACCACATTTTGAAGCAGCTACATTACCTAACCCTGTAATCCAGGGTATGCAGCCAGACATTTTAAATACATTATCAGGCCCTCAGCATGGATGTTTTTCATCACTGAAGCTTGAAATTTTGCTTGCAAATTACTCTCATTGCCTTTGAAAAGTCTGTGCCAGGAGACTTCCTGTAGAAGGCAGGAGCTGCAGGTTGCAGGGATGTGCCAGTTAGAATTTCCATAGCAGATAACCAGATGCAAAGTCTATTTTTTTTTTGGCAGATGGGTTTATAAATCCATCAGGGAATTTGCAATTAAAATAAAAAATAAAGATGTCTGCACCAACATGTTAAGAGGCATGTAGTCTGGAATTTCCCACAGAAAAGTACTGAAACAATAGATATATATATACACACACATATATATATATGAAAAAAAGCAGCAAATATGCAAAGCAAATGCATTAATCTACTACAGATGTGAAAGCTAATAAAAATGGGTAGTTTCCTTCTAAACTTCATGTACTGGACTGCAGGAACATAAATAGCAGTGGATGATGATGGTAAATAAGTAAGATTAATACAGAAATATTTGCAATTCCAGTCAGGTCAGTACATTTTGGCTTAACCATCTCCATCTTTTGATAAGTAGTATTACATATCTGGTTCACCTGTGTCTCGTTACTAATTGCCATAAAGTTCTTGACCCATCCTTCCCAGTCACTAAGGTTAAAATAAGGCACTCCTATTAGACATGTGCAAAAAGGGTCACTTGGAGTAGCCATAGATAAATGGACTGCTGTCCTGTCTGATTGGCCCATGTTACCCACATATTTTGGTGCGTGTCTACATGATGTGGTTTTATTCCTAAACCTAAGAACCTTAACCATCATGGCTACAATGATTACACCACTCACACTTTGTTTCCCCGTAATCATCTTCCCTGTTTTAAATCAGTTGTAACTATACTACTCCTGATACTATTCTATTCTATTCCACTTATTCAAGACTACTCCTACTACTATTCTGTTATGTTACACTATTCATCACTACTTCCTTACTATACTAAATAGACTCTTCGCTGTCTTCCTTTAAATTCGGATCTTCCTCATTGCTGATGACACCGTTATTGTGTTTCTCTTGCGCCTTACTTGTCGCTGGTCGAACCCATTTTGCCAGTATCCACCGTGGTCCTGTATCTGTGGAAACAAGCATATCCTTGGCTCCACGTTATTAATTCCACAGGTCCTTTCCAACAATTTTCCATTACATCTTTCCAAGATACTTTCGGTTTTATTCCCCATTCTTGTTTCCCAGTCAAGCCCCGGACATGCTTTTGTTGACGTCATAGCTGTGGCCCACACTGCCTGCGAATAGGTATCTACTGTAACATGAACATACTTTAGTTGGCCAAATTCCCCATATTCCATAATAACGGACTGCCAGAGTTGCAATGGTCCTAGTCCTCTGGGATTTACCCCTTTATCCATAGCTGCCACTCATTGACAATGAGCACAAATTGCTACAATTCCACATGCATCCCCTATTTTCAGGCGAAACTGCTTTGCTAACACCCGCGCTGGCTGGTGGAAAAATTGATGGGATCGGGATGCCTGTTGTAATGTATCTGGAGTAGGAGATGTGGTGGCCTAAGCTGGTGCTACCAGACAGTCTACTCTCTCATTTCTTTCTGCTAAGCCCTCAATGATACCCTGATGACTTCGTATATGCATAACATAGTATGGCTGTTTTCTATATGTTACTGGCTGTTTTCTATATGTTACTAGCTCCCGTAGATTTCTCAATACTTCCCATAACTCCTCATTTTCCACGTCTCAAATAAGCTCCCGATAACCGTGCCAATATTCCTGCAGAATAAGCAGAGTCTGTAATAATGTTCAGAGGTTCCTCGGGCCACTCCTGAAACGCCCTTAGCACTGCTTGTAACTCTAGTACCTGCAACAAACCTTCTCCCATCACTAATTCTTGCTTCCATTGGCCCAATTCATACCACACTACCCCTGCCCTTCCCTGCTTTCTGCTTGTGTCCGTAAACACTGTACGTCCCGCTACTGGCAATTCTGAATAACGTGACCTTTCCACCAAGGGTAAGGCTGCTCCAAATATTCTGTGTTTAGGATAATGGCAATTGATTTTTCCCCCAAACCCTGCTAACACTATTTGTATCTGATCATCCCGTTGTAATAAATGTGAAACCCGTTCTGCATCAAGTGACCAGATGACTTGGTCGGGATCTTTTCCCGCTATGCCAATAATACTTTTCCTTGTTCATTATACATCTTGCTACTGCCACATGCTTTGGTGTGACTGTTAGAGACCATGTAATTGGCATAAACACCCATTCCAACACTACTAGTTGGTCCCTTAGTTCTCCATTCCACTGGAAAATATGACCAGCAACACCAGCCATAGCGGTCAAGATGGCTAAATTTATAGAGATATGAGGATAATACCTTCTCGAATACTCCCGAGCTATTTTTTCCCCTATTTTCTCTAATACTTGCCTTTGTTGATCTGTCAATTGCCGAGACTCCTTCGCCTTAGTTCCGCCTTTTAATAGTGGCACCAATAGCATTAAATCTTCGTTATGCCACACAGAGATCTGACCCATTGTATATCTCCAAACAACTTTTGAATGTCAGCTAGCAGCTTCTTGATCTCTGTTTCCAGTGTCATTTTTTGTGGCCTTACTTTTGCATCGGTAATAGTCATACCTAAATACCTATGTGGACTATGTTTCTGTACTTTTTCTGCAGCAATGATCAAGCCCGCTCGTCCTAAATCCTTTTGCAATATTGGTAATACCTCCTCCACAGTGAGATTGCGTCCTGCGACTAAGATGTTGTCCATATAATAAATTATTAGCCCCTCATATTTTTGTCTCATAGGCTTCAATGCCCAGGCCACATAGGTCTGACATATGGTCGGCGAATTTTTCATTCCTTGAGGTAACACCCGCCCTTGATACCGCTCGGCCCGTTCAGCTTTGTTAATGGATGGCACAGTAAAAGCAAACTTTTCCTTATCCTCATCATGTAGCGGGATGGTAAAAAAGCAATCCTTAAGATCTATTATTGACAGTTTCCAATCAGCTGGGATCATGGTTGGAACTGGGAGGCCTGGTTGTAAGGCACCCATGTCCTGCATTACCGCATTGACTGCTCGTAAGCCGTGTAACAAACGCCATTTCCCTGATTTTTTTGGTATTGTAAAGATGGGGGTGTTCCATGGGCTAATAGATGGTTCAATATGTCCTGCCTGTAGTTGCTCTTGCACTAAATCTTTTACATGGGCAAGCTTCTCTTGGGGTAGCGGCTATTGGTCAACCCACACTGGTTCTGTAGTCAACCACTTCAGCTTGAGGATTGGCTGCCCCACAATGGCCACCCCACAAACCCCTCATTTGTAAGCTGGTATCCCCATTGGGACAACACGTCACGCCCGATTAACCATACTGTGGTGTTCATTATGTATGGTCTTGTGTGAGCTCTATTCTCAGATTCTGCAGTCAGCCATACCGTTATTACCCCATGATTCACCCGAGTTAATTGTGTGCCTCCCATGCTCATTACTGGGGTTCCGAGCCTCGTGACTGGCCAGCCTTTGGGCCATCCAAATACCAGAATTACAGTAATATTGGCACCTGAATCCAACATAGCCACATGTGTCAATCGCTTCCCCCTTTCATCCTGAAGCACTACCTCTACTCTTGGTTTGCTCTATGTTATTGGGATCATGATCATCATCATCATCTGGGGCATGTTCATGGATCCAAAAGCACTGTCACCCCTTTCTACTCCTGTCACCCTAGGAACACAGGCCCTAAATGGTACTGAGCTATTTTTGTCCCTTCCGGAATGTATATGTGTGGTTGCAATGCCTTTACCATAATGCCAATATTGCCTGTATAATCAGCGTCAATTACTCCCAGTAATACAAAAGTTCCTTGCCATGATGATGATGATGATCTTCCCAACAACACGCTCAACCTGTCCCTAGTGGCCCATTTCGCTGCAATGGTATGATGTGGACTTTCTCATCCTCTATTGAGTAGCCGATGGCAGTTGCCACGTCCACTCCCGCGCTTCCTCGGGTAGCTGCTCGGAGGCTGCCCAGCCAGCCTGTCTCTGAGCAGCCACTTGTGTCAGTGCACTGCTCCCCCCGGCACTCTGCCTCCTGTTTCCCCGACTCAACGGGGTCCTGTCTTTCTTAAACCTTGATCTACACTCATTTGCCTCGTGACCAAACTTGTCGCATCTGTTACGGTTCCCTCCAAACCCCCTGCTTTGGGCGCCCCTGTTTCGTTCGGTGCTCAAATTCTGACTACTGCTCCCTCTCCGTTGTCTATTCGGACAGTTGCACTTAACACGTCCCCTCCCTCCACAGCTGCAGCACACCAACAGCCCGCGGCCGCCTCGCCCTTGTTGCACAGTAGACTTCAGTGCCACCACCAGTGCTTGTGCCCAGGCAGGTACCGATGCACGTTCCTCTTCTTCCACTAACGGTGCCCTTGCACAAGCTTCAATCATGTCTATCAGGCTTGCTGTTTCCGGCAGGGTGGCCGTTATACAGCGACACGTACCGCTCGCGTTTTGAGTTGCCAATTCCAGGCCGAGAACTGCGCGCGTATTGGCATCGAGCCCAGGGGCGCTCTCCAACGCCTTATGGAGCTTGTCTACAAAGCTCAGAAACGATTCATTAGGTCCTTGCTCGATTGACATGTATGGGGGCGCGTGGCTGCCCCATTTGTGGGACTGCTTTTAACACCGCTTTAGCCAGCGCCTGTGATTGTTGCAATATCAATGGGTGTAGCCGCACCTGCGGGTCCACAAAAGCCCCTTTTCCTAACAACATGTCCTTAGAGGCTACTGCCAAGGGGTTTTCTGGTGGTAATTCTAAATTTTGCATCATCGCGACCTCTACTCGCCCTTCCCAATCTGACATCCACAACAGCTTTTGTGTTGGCATTAATAGCATACCCGCGAGTTTACGAGCATCAAAAGGCGTTAACTCACGAGCTGTAAACACAGTGTCTAAGATGTTCTGTACATAGGCATTGCCCATTCCCCATTGTTGAATTGCCTTTTGTGTCTCTTGTACTAGTTTCCAGTCCAGCGGACCCCAGCTCCTTGCTTGTGGGTTGTTGGGGTCCACTATCACTGGGTAAGCTTCCCCAGCTACCATTGCCTGCAGCACAAATTCCTCTTCCACCACAGTGTCTTTTATAAAACCCCTCCATCTTTGCACTGGGTTATAGCTTCCTTCGGTCCTGTCCACCCATTCCCCTAGTTCGCTTCTGTTCCTCCCCTGCCCCCATCCTTGGTGGATCAGTCATTTTTTTCATGCCCCGATATCTGTTCAAGATCTTATCCAACATTCATAACACCTCTTTTAGCTGCACTCCCTGCCATACGAGCTCGTCATAAGAGCTCTTCCTTTGGGGTTCTTCTTCAGTTAGCAGCGTCGGACTTTCTGGCAATGGGGGGTAAAGTGACTTGTCCAGCGGTGGCGATGGTAGCGGAGGGGTAGGGGCCCTCGGTGGGGATTGAGGAGGGGAAGGTGAAAAGGGATTCCCAGGGCAGGAATCAATCTTGCCCAATGGTGTGACCTTTGGCGGATCGATTTCCATCTCGGTGGAAGGTGAGGGGATCACAGGATAGGGCAGAGCTGATGGAAATCTAGTGAAGTTGGGCTCCTCATCACCCCCAAAGAACCACTGTGCGTCTGCCAGACATGCTAATGGAGTTGGTTGAAAGGCAGCGGCAGCAGCATGGCGAGCTGCCGGCAGCTGAGCAGCACGGGGCTGCGGGACGTGCTGCTCTTTGACTGCAACGGTGTCCCGTGGGTGAGCTGATGGATATCTAGTGAAGCTGGGCTCCTCATCACCCCCAGAGAACCTCCGCGCGTCTGCCGGACATGCTAATGGAGTCAATATGTCCTCTAATGCCTGTTTTTCCACTTTTATCCCTTTCTTAGAAAGGATATGCTTCAAAATGTCTCTGGCTTTTTCTTCTTCTTTAGTACTATTCGCTCCCATTCTTAATCTCGCCACCGCTTACCTTTCTTCCAGTGCACTGATTTGCCTGTTGCCACGTCTCTCTTGTGTCTGTCCGCGGCGAGTCCCCTGCCTTTTCTTTTTCCTCCGACTCCGGTCCCGTAGAATCGTATCACATCAGGGTCACCAAATGTAGCGTGCAGGGATGGACTCTGACAACACAGCCAATATGGTTGTAATCAGAAGTCTCCTTAAGCTCAACAAGCTTCACATATACACAAAACGATGCTGATCACACACCCAGGTTACTTCTCGTTGGACCCACACTCAACCCCAGAGTCTGTTCACACGCCCTCCAGATGCTTTTCATTGATTGGCAGTTCTCTCAGCCTCCTCCTTCAAGGTCCTGTTTTTCTTCTCTTATCCTTTTGCTTAACCAGGTTCTCTGTTTTCACTTCCTTAATCTTATCTCCTCAAGGCTGGGGCAGTGTTGGTTGTTTTGGCCTTACAAACCTTAGCATAACTACTACTAGCTAGCCTAACTATATTTGCTCTGCTCTTATCTATCCCTACAACTGGGTTCCATTTAAAGAGATAATCTCAACTGTTCACCCTCGACATTATTTACTCAGACACGGGATATCTGTGCCTATCTGTGGTGTCACGGAGAAGGGCGATCTGCTACAGGCACCGTAATTTTGAGGTGGTCCAGAGGGCCTAAAAAACGTTACACTTCAGGCAGAGAATGACTTGCTGAGTCAATCAGGTCTCTTCCCGAAATGAAACGGGTTTCTCCTGCTCCTACCCTCCTCCCCAGAACAGAACCACCTGGGAGCAGGCAGCCGGCAGCGCGGGGAGCAGCGGGTGGGCGCAAAGCCGCCGCTTCCAACGGCGCTCCGAGCCGGTCCCAACTTACTGGCGACAATTTTATTCGCAACTTCTGAGGCAAATTTACCGCAACTTATTGCGGCAGTTTACGGCGGGGAACGGCTGCCGAGCCCCTGCTACCCGCTCCAGGCCGCGGCCACCCGTCCCCGTCCCGCCCGCGATCCGCAACGCTTCAGACCGACACCCGCCCTGCCCCGCAGAGCCCCGGCCCCGCCGCTCACCCGGAACGGCGCCCTCCCCCGTCCCCGCTCCCCCAGGCCCAGGACAAGGCGCGCCCGCACTCACGACGTGGCGGGGTCCGGCGGAGGGTCGGGCCGCAGGGCGGAAGCGGCGCTGGTCCCGGCGGAGGCGTCCGCACGCCCGGCGCTGGCGCGGGCCCCGCAGACACGAGCGGAGGGCGGCCACCCACCGCCCCGCCACATGCCGCGGCCGGGCTGCGCCCCGCCCCCCCAGCACGCCCCTCCTCCTCTTATTGGCCCGCTCTCCTGTCGACACGCCCCCTCCCGACACGCCTCCTCCTCCTCTCATTGGCCGCTCGCCTGTCGGCACGCCCCCTCCGGGCACGCCCCCGGCGGGCGGCATCCCCACGCGCAGGGGACGCTTTTGACGCCGGAAACGGGGAGAGGCGGGGGGCGGGGAGCGGCCTGCCCGCGGAGGGGACGTGGCCGAGGGGGCGGGGCTTGGGCGGTGGCTGCCGGCGGGCAGCAGCTGGGGGGCCGGGTCGGGGGCCGGGCGAGGATTGTGGGGGGGGGGGTATTTGGATTGTCCTCCGAGCAACTGGTACGTGTTCTGGAGCCCTGCTTCCTGGACTCAGCCCGACATCGCCTGTGGGCAGGAAGTAGAGAATAACATCTTATCTATCATAACCCACGGATCTTTTTTTGTCTTATTCTCTCTCTGCGTGCTGTGCTGATGGAGGCTGGGGGTAGTGATAGAAGAGTTTGGTGGGCACCTGGTGCCCAGCCAGGGTAAACCCACCACAGTGGTTTTTTGAGCTGTGTATGTCTGGCGATTCTGC
>WUAM01000272.1:1317482-1359025 GCA_024336885.1 Actenoides hombroni | reverse complement strand
GGGGCCGGGTGGGGGGGCCGGGCCGGTGGGGCGGCCGGAGCCGGTCCGCTGGCCGCGCCTGGCAGGAGGGTGAGCGCAGCACCAGGGGGCCCCGTGGCTGATGGCCTCCGGGCCGCCGCCTGCCCAGCCCCGGTCTGGGCGGTACTACCGCCCCGGCTCCCCGGGGAGAGCCTCCCTGCGGGCCCGTCGGCCGCGGGCCGGTGGGTGCGGGCGGCAGCGCCGGCCGGGCTGGGTTTTCTCTACAGTTAGACCAGCCGCAGGCGGCCCCGGCTGCTCTTCCTCTGGGGGATGTGCCCTAAATGCACCGCGGCTCAAGATCGGGGGGCTTTAGGGTTCGGTTTGGGCAGCCGTAGTGAGATGAGCTGTGTTCCTCCTCCTCTTCAGTCTTCATAACACGAGCTCCGGTGTCCACCATCTTCTGCCAGCTGTGGTGCAGCTGCAGCTGGAGTGGCTTTGTGGCAAAGCTCAGTGAAAATACCAGTGCTGTTTTCTGCAGGCAAACCTTGCAGGAATTCCTGCCATGAGTAAAGACTGGATAAGTTTGGTCCAAACTTTCATTATTACCACCAAGGAGGAAAAATTAGAAAAATGCACAGGCTGACAGCTTCTTGCTACCCTGGACTATGAAAAACACAGATACTCCACCATAATCTAGGCGTAACTTTTTTCATATAACCCCTAAACTATGCAAGTCTCAGGTTTACTAGGTGTAATAGTCCACTGGCAGCAGCATTGTTGAAATAGAAAATGCTGCTGAATTAAATAATGAATCAAATACTACAAATCGGTTCCTTGTTTTTAGTGCTGCTGTCTATGCCAAAAGTTTGCACATCAGCAGCCCACAGCTTCTTGGGGCAACCCTGAGCAGCAGTGGGCCTTGGTAGTTTTTAAGTATCACATGATGTACATGTATATACAGACACATATATATGCCTGAGCTGCATTCTGAAGCATGGAGCTGGCTCTGTGGACTGGTAGAAGGTGCAGGACTTCCTTTAAGGATTTTAGAGCAAGCATACTCTCCTGAACTCAGCTCCTTGGGGTTATATCCAGATCACCCAAAGAAAAGCCATCAAACAAAGGGGCAGGAAACAACATTGTGCACACACAGGCACAGTCCGTGGTGTGAGATTCTATGTAGTGGTTGTGGCATTGGAGAGGTGAAGAAGGAGCCCTTGCCACCTCCGATCCTGTCACAATTTCGGATGCCACTCTTAATCTCACCATAGATGAAAGCGATGGTGAAATCATTTACACATCTCGGTGTCATTTTAGAAGACACAGATTTTCTTTTTGAAGTGAGCAAAGAGGAGGAGGAGGAGCTGAGAGCCTGGTCCACCAGGTAATTAAAAGTAGACAAAACGCCGAGCCGGCCGGCACTCCATGTTAAGGGCTCAGTTTCAAGCATATCTGTCCATCTATATTGTACAGATGTATCATTCCATCATTTGTGTAGGATACTGACAACTACTGAAATATTCCCTCCCCTCCTTTCCAGAGGAGGAGAAAGGGAGAAGGAAGCTCTGCAATTCTAATGAGCAGAGACAGTTAAAGGGGGGAGGAGGACTGTCTGCTGCAGGATAGATAATCTGGCACGACCAAGCACAGCGATGGAGGAAATAGTGTGAAACTGTTGAGCAGAGCAGGAGGGCACATGGCCCGTAGGGTTGGTGTAGTGGGGAACAAGCACATTGCTGGGAAAAACACAGTCTCAGGAGAAACAGAAAAAAAAATTGCACATGGAGAAGCCCAGATGTGGAATGGGAAGAGACGGACACCGAAAAAAGACTGATCCCACAAACAAACAAAGAGGACGGGATATCATGAATGTGCCCTCACTCACCTCTCTCCCTGTGGTGCATGGGGAGCGTCAGTCAGTCAGGCTGTTCCCTCAGAGAATCCCAGAGCATATGATTCTGAAGTGTTTAGAGATCTTTGCAACTTTACACGCCTTGTGTGAAAAGCTGGGGTGCTAAGACATGCTTGCAATAGCAGGGGTTTAGAGAATATAAATGAGGGCTAAGCTTCTGTTGAGGTTTCAGTTGGTTTGTGTTTATTCCAGATTGTCAGGAGAGCAGAGATTATGTGATGTAATGAAATGCTATCAAAGGGGATTGGGCTGGAGGTGCAGGAAAGGAGATTTAGGATATTAGTTTAAATGGAAAGGGCTCCAATATAGGGAAGCTATGTCCCAGCCATTAACCCATTCAGGGATTTTGCAGAGACTGACCTAGAGAGCAAAAGGCAGCTCTGTGTCTAAGAAATAACACATTTCTGTTTTAAGGACAGATGGTTGTTGGTGTGGGGAGTATTTGCTCTTCTGGACTATTCAAATAAACTCTGCCGGTTGTTGCAATGCAAAGAATAGTCACACATCTACTATTGTGTCTAAGGAAAGGTGAAACTACATCCCTTAGAAGACATGGAAGGTTGAACCTCCCTGCCCTACATTGTACTAGCCCTTTCCATCCAGTGCCAAGAGAGGTTCCCAGCCTGCTTGGAAGAACTGTTCCCCTGGAAGCATCATCCCTCCAACTCTGCGTGTGGTCGGTAAAAGCCCCTATAACAGAGCTGGTGTAACTCCAGGCTAATTAAGCCAAGAACCTATTTAGTCTGATATAATTTTTTTTTCCATAACCGTCTTTTCACAGAGGACATGCTTCTGCCAATTCTCAGGCTGCGATTAGGGAAGAATCTGGATAGAACTGTTGACAATATGTTTGCAGAGTACTAAATACCATTGAATATGATCCGTAAATATTTACACTTGGAGGAAGAGATTTGCTCTTTGCATAGTTTGCATGCTGGCATCTGCTAGGCTGAATAAATTGCTAATAAAAATCACATTGGGGGAAAAAAAAAAAAAAGGAGCCCATGCTGATTCTTTGGTGCTATTTTATTAAAGACAATGGTGTGATCAGGAAATACAGTCCTTGGGAATTATGTTCTCTCCAGGATTTTAATGCTGGAATAGGTGCTATTGTAATTTTGGGTCTTTCCTGAGCATTCTGGCTTCCTCAGTCAAGATAGTGCATGAGAATCTTGACTGTCATTTTCAAGTGGCTTTGTTGTGTGTGAGGAAACATCTGGAAATGTGAAACAAGTGCCCCTAAGAGGGGAAACATGGATAAGCAGATCTCACTTTCAGTGAGCTGAACTCATATTTGAGCACAGGGGTTCCCATCCACTGGCAGTAGACACTTAAAAGTCAAATTTCATTAAAATTCCAAATTTTCATAAACTTTATAAACACAATTTAAAGCCAAGATTCCCCTGTAATATTGTAGTTGTAGCAATGTGTGTCAAATTAAAGAATTGGTCCCAGGGACAGACCATCAGATCGACTGCATTCTGAATTATTATCAAGAATTAAATATGTGCAAATAGCTAAAAATTATCTTCTCTGTACACCTGCAGAACCAGGGATATAACATTACTCAGGAGCCATCCGGATGCTCCAGTTATGTTCAGACTCCTAGAGCTGTCCCACTGGCATCGTGTTACTGCAGCTTCATCATGAAAAATGGATATCACACTGTGGCAGAAATCCTGCCTCTCTGAAGCCACGGGAATCTCTGAAGCACAAGTTAAAACATACTTTAACTCCTTATAGCTGAGCAGCAGCATGGAGGATTTTTCTAGCAGTGCACTATCGGACGTGTCTTGTACCTGATATCACAGCACAATGTGCTGCAAAGTCCTGTACTTAACTCTCTGGCTAATATTGCCTTCCAGTTCAGCTTCTTGCTGGGCTCATCATCCTTGGTGGAGTGGAAGAGAAAGTGCAGGGCTGAGAGTGAAGAAAACCTGGGACCAAAGAAGGCACGGTCAGTGCAAGAGATAGGACAAGAGAGGAGGTGCCAGCAAACTGTTAAAATTGCCTTTGGGCCACAGCACAAAGCAGAAAGCAGCTCTTGAGAAGATTCTAACCAAACCTGGAAAATCTCTTAGCCAAGTCCAAATGCCTGATTCATCCTTGGCAGATGTTGTGCTGTGTGAGGACTGGGCGGGCGTGCTGTCGTAGCTCATCTTTGGGCTGCAGTTGGCAGCTACACTCTGCTGATGTGGCCTGGTATATGCTCCAGTAGGCAGTGATGCCATCATATACCATAGGGATATATAATAAAACCAGATCTGGAGCTTACAATAGAATGTCATTTCAACTCCCAAGGGTCGAAATTCAAGCTTCTTGGCTGTTGTAGCATTTGGATTTCTTGTGATGCAGACTCCAATATCACCACAAAGTGGGAGCATATGGTGTTTTCTACTTCTGGTCTGTAATGTTCTTGCTGAACAGATGCAGAATGTGTCTGATGGGTTATGTACAGACACACACAATGAGCTGGTCCTTAATCTTAAAACGCCATCCTACAGAAGAGCAGATAGGCTTTGTCTTCACTAATGGGGGTGGAAAAGGAGAAGAGACATGTTTCCAGTGTCTTAGCTGATACATTTTTCCTAAAGGGATGCAAAACATGCTTTGACTGGTCAATACAGCCTGCCTTGTCCACACGAAGGTTTTAAAGTATGACTCTTCTCCTGGCATAAGTGTGGCCATACAGGGAAGTAGAAGGCTTGGGGGAGAGACAGATCAGAAGTGCCATGCCAGGGATATAGCTAAATGCTCATGAGAGCTACTGTTGACCTGGTTTCTGCTCTGCTGTGTTGAGCTCATCCATGAGGATTTCTGACTCACTCCAGAACGCTTTGCTTCCCTTTTGAAGGACAGCCCAAGCTGATGCAAACGATGTGTTTGGGAACAAGAGGCAATCCCTTCAGGAAGCAAAGCTGGAAAAGCAGCATAAACAAGAATCCAAACAGTGGAAAAAGTGGGTTGCTGAGCAGGGTAGCAGAGAACAGAGAATCACCATTCAGAAGAGGAAAAAAAGGGAGTGAGAGTAGTTGCCAAATCCCATCCTCACCTAGAGCTATGCCGGGAGGACTTTTAACTTGAGGGATTAAGAGTGCTTAAAAATATTAACCTGGAACTTAGCCTTTATGCTGAAAGCAGGGTTTGTCCTGCTTGAAGAGATCAGCCACAATAAGGAATCAAGCTCAAATAGTGCTTTCCCTATCGAATAGGTGGCAGACTTTGCAGCACGCCTGATTTTGAGTGCAGCATATTCAAGTCAAATGCAGGGCTTTCTGCTTCAGTTTTCCTCCTCCCTTCCTCCTCTCACCACAAACAGGACCTTGAGGCTATGCCAAGAACACCTGAAGATTACGTGCAGCTGAAGCCGGAGCTGACTGAACGCCCCACAAACGTCGCTGTTGATTTTCTGCTTTTTCCAGCCTGTGTTTGTGAGCAATGGATTTGCCGATGAATTTTGCATTGTTTTCTCTCTGCTCGCTGCCTTAACAGTAGCATCCATTGAACCATCAGCCTTCTGGCCTTAGTCAGGCACAGAAGGAAGGGGCTGTAGCTACTTGCAGAACTCAAAGAACCAAAGATCATTACAGCAATGCCTGGCAGCGTCGCTGTCAGCCTCGGCCCGGATGGCATTTCTGCAAGGCACCGTTCTGCCCACCGCCTTGCTGCTCCAGGGTTTGTCACTTCCATGTTAAAATGTGAGGTGAGCAGACACCTGCACAAATGAGCTCAGTGTGGAGCAGATGTGGTTTTGGTTTGTTGTGCTCAAAAAAATAATAAAAAACATAATTTAAAAAGCCTTTTGACTGGATTCAGACAAGTTCTGAGGCATCCCTGCGCAGAAAGAGGCACTGTGTTGTTAATAAGCCGTCACAGTCCGTGCTCGTAGGGTTTTTTAAATAAAGGAAAATCAACCCAGACAAGTGACACAGCAGTCTGAACAGTGGGAGCACTGATGGAAGACCAGGGTAGCTGCTCTAACAATACAGCACACACACACAAACACCTACATCTTCTTTAAACAGGGGTCCATGCAGTGTCCTCAGAAGCTGGAGGACAGCAATGCTTGGTGCCATTCTCCTCCTGAGATCAGGTACAAGCAGGGCAAGAGAGGGCAGTTAACCAGTAACATATTTTCTGGTGCTTAATTTCCTAAATAACCAATTAACATCAACTGAGCTCATTATGGATTTCTTCCTCTTCTGTGTTGGGAGCATATCCCAGCCAGGAGATTCCGAAACTTCCCCAGGGCTGGCAGGGGAAAGGGCAGCAGAAGGCAGCAGTTACAGAGGGACACATTCCTGGTACCATATGAGAGTGTCCTCTCCAGCCTGTCTGGGACACTGTGCATTTCCCAGCCTCCACCCAGGAAACCCCAAGACTTCCAAAACCCTCGAAGAAGGAGTGGGGCAGTGGAAGAAGATTCCCTGAACACCAGTGGGGAGCTTGACTGACTGGAAAGCAGACTAGAGGAGGTGCATGCACACGTCCAAGGGTGGCCTGGGGACTAACTCCCTATTCCAGAGCCTGTGAGGAATCAGAGAAGGGTTAAAGCTTCTTCTCCTCACTGCTTTTTCTGCTTGATTAACCTATTTTCATCCTGTCAGCCAAAATGAATGTCTTTGACATAAGCCCACCCTCATGCCACTTTGGCAACAGAGCTGAAGTCACTCTGTGAAGCCCCAAGACTAGCACTCAGCCAGATCCCTTAAGGCTTTCTTTGACCTTTTCTTCTGAACTTGACCTCATCTCAGGAGGAAAGCAATCACATTCCATTCATGCACGTGCCCCCCACACTGCACAAGCATGCTCAGCAGCTGGCTGAGGAGCATTGAGCATCTGCTGGTGGGGAACCTGCCCCACAACCAGGCAGTGAAGCTGCAGCACTCAGTGTGCTCCAGCCTGGGGCTGAGCCTCCCCAACACATGCATAGGCACAAAGATGAAAAGGTGTACGCTGGATGAAGGTAGAAATGAGGAGCATAAGGGGTGGGGAGGTACTCCACACCACCACCTCCTCCCGCTGTACCGGGTCTCCTGAACATCTCAGCAAAGCAGCTGCTAATAACTGTGAGGCTGTCGAGGGGACAGAGTACCTCAAGAGCAGGCTGGCAGGGGAGCGTTGCTCATCGCCCTGCAAACTGTTGCACGTTTCTGAGGCAAGGTGGGATGTTTTGTACACGTCTCATCCCAGCTCTGCAATGTGGTTGCAAAGTGATCCGAGATTCATACCTCATCCTAGGCTGTCAGTGAGGCTTCTCAGCCTGCTGATGTCATGGCAAATGGACTTACTTGGATATCGATACACACCCCAAAGACCACTTCATATAAACAGTGCAGAACAGACTGTCACCAGGCGTTGGTTGTATCCATCACCTTTCTTTCAGTTTTGGTATGTCCTTCTGCCCTTTTGCTCCATGGTGATGCCTTCAGAACTAGCAAAGTGCTTTTCAATGGACTTCAAAGTGCTCTTCAAAGTACTGATCTTATAGCTGCACTACAATCTCTGATCATAGCAGACTGGCAGAAGGTGTGCACTGCCTCCATCTTTACAACTAGGTCATTTAACTCTGAAACCTAATGATAATTACTTTAAAATGTGAGTTGTTTAAAGGCGGCACCCAGCTGCTCAAACTTGAAAAGACACTACTCTTCTGTTACCCTGTGACCACACACCTAGACAGCAGTAGGGAAAATGGAAATGCCTTTAAAAAATATACACACAAAATATATTCCTGTCCCTAAATTCTCAGTGGACAAATACTCTCTTCCTTTGGCTTCCCATGCTTTATTTTCCTGAACACTATAGACTGTGAATGCAGCAGCACTGCCTAACACAACAGCAAACTACAAGTATGCAAATGTATGCAAATATCCATATCAATGGGGCAAAATATCTCTTGCCCTTTATGCACAGCCTAAGTTTTGCTTTCTAAATGGTACTAAAATCTATGTTCTACTACAGAAAACACTACTACATTGATATTCACTACACCAGAGCTCACCATCTGTCAGCGTCCATGTTCGGGACTTCAGAGGATCACCTTCAAAACAGAAAACGATCGCTTGGCAAACATTGACTCATGCCGACCCCTGGAGTTCTGCTTGTCCACAGGGCAAATAATAGCCTCTAGCTTGTCTACACTCAGAAAACAGATCTTCAGAGTTGCCTCCCTGGTCATGTCTTTTTTCACATGTCTCTGAGGTCTTTCTGTTCGTAGCCGAATTTAAAGCACCCTTGCAATGTCTGGTCCTGTTGGCTTCTTGGACTGCAATTGTAGAGCTAAGACCCTGCAGGCAGACCAGCCTGGAAAGGAAGGCGGGTTGCTACAATGTAAATCAGTGGTCTCCAAACTTTGTTGATTGCATGTCCTTTATCAGTAAGAAAATTTTGAGCATACATCCCCAATAGATGCATAATGATTTATTTATACATTAGATAGATGTACTATTGAAGTTACAGTATTTCCTTTCTGCACCCCAATGGATTGTCTTGCACACCTCGTGGGGTGCATGCATCCCACTTTGGAGACCACTGATCTAAGCCAACAGCTAAATCCTCCTGCTTGTTGCTCTGGGCTGAGCCCTTTTGTGATCTCTATATCCTAAATCAGAAGTGTGGAAACTCTGTTGGTCCAGGCTCAATCTTTGACAATGCCATTGCTAGAGGAGAGAGGGAAACTGCTAAAGGGAGAAGTAAGAATGTTCCATTATGGGAGGGGAGGGGAAAGAAGAGTTTAAGCAGGAGCTGTTGAATGGGTCCCTAAGAAATATTCTTGCACTGAAGTCCACCAGGTCTCATGGCTACATTGTGGTACTCAGACTAAATCTGGGGTTTTGTAAGAAGGAACAGAACAGAGAGGGAAAAAAAGGATGCAAATAATAACAATAATAATAATATTCACACTGTACTTTCTGACAACAGTGCCTAAGGGCAGCACAATATTTCCAGGAGGTGCGACTCCTGTAAAAATCCTTACAGGAGTATCTACCACCATCAGTTATATGGCATGGGCTGGATTACTTGATTATGGGCCCACTCAGGCAAAGTGTTTTTTGATACAACCATGTGGAAGGACAAACACCAAGAAATTAAAGAGTTTCATCCCAAGCTAACAAGAGGAGAGAAAAGCACAGGCTGCATCTTGGATGGGGATGTGGTGAATGTGATAACACACGAGCCAAACACAGACATAAAGAGCCTTGCAAAAGACTTAGCAAAAACAGCTAGTACAACTTTGGGGTGGATCCACAGGAGCTGTCTGTTGGTATAGAGGAAAAACTGTGTTTTGTTGGGTACTAAGAATTAACTCTGGGCTGGCAGAAGCCATGTAGATTGATCACTCTCGAGGGAAGAGGAGACAGGACACAAAGCCGACAATTCAAACAAAGCTGCTTTTCTTGCCTTTTACTCTCATGAATGTTCCCCGCTTGGAGGCGGAGGAAATACAAGTAAGTGACTGGTCTCTCTATTTCCCTAGCTCCTTTCTTTGTGGATAATAACCCAGTTCAGCAGCTGTTAGGTCCTTTGGGCCAGTAACCTTAGCCAGATATGTCATGCCAAGAAATAAAGAGCAGCAGGGGAGGAGGGAGCAGGTGGCTTGGGAGCTCATACCAAAGATCCATGTTTCCTAAAGAGCTGTATATAGAGGAGCACACAAAAAGAAACCTGGGAATTATTCAGGACTGGCAACTGGCAATCACATTTAGAGTTATGAGTCATATCTGTATGTTAGGCACCTCCTTGGTACTTCATAAGTATTCCATCAACAGTGGGAAATGAGAGAAGACTCAATATTCCTGATATTGCAAAAGCATAGGAAAAAAAAAGCATAATCACACCAGGAAAGAAAAACCCTTAAGCAAATAAAGATACTTGCAGGCTTTTTTTGTCTCTTAGTATGAAGCAATATGGTCACATGCCACTTCTCTGCTTGTTTGGTCATCAGAAAGAACCCAACCTGAGCAAATCTCATCATCCTGTCCAGAGAAAATGTTCACAACTGTTGGCATAGAAAACAGTGCAAACAAACTACTGCATGAGGACCCTGGTTCCTCTTGGTCTGAGGCTGGCACCACGCTATTTGAATTGATATTGTGCTGTGTCCAGTCCTTCTAAACCCTGAGTGGTTGCACAACACGTTGAGCAACAGCAGAACACACTGAAAAAAACCTGTCATTGCTGGCATATGAGCTGAACAAGAGAGATATACGGCTCCCCATTCATTAATCACTAAGTGCAGTGACTGTTTTCCACTACGTCACTCAAACCGTGTCAAACCTTCAGCAGACCAAGCAAGTTAGACAATACTTCACACTGTTCCAGAAAATGCTGGATAAAACTCTCCAGATTTTTAGTACATCACAGACTGTTTCTAGTACTTTTTAACTCACCTACAGCAACATACGATCTCTGGTTTAATAGTCTAGAGACCAGAAGGGGAGGTAAAAGCTGGAGTTCCTGCAACAGAGGGCTTGCACCCTTCAAAGAAATATCTAATTTCAGAGATCATATTCATGGGTTGCAACCACGGCTCACAGCCTTCCCTTCAAAAGGTCTAGAGCCTCTAAAAGAGCTTGCTCACTGGGTTTCTTCCATGACGAAAATTCTTGCTCACCCCTCGTGCTTACTGTAGTGATGTACCTCCCCTCTGGTGTTCGCAGGAGCAGCCCATAGGCTTCAGAGGTCATCTCAGTTCAGAAGCTCAACCAGCTGCTGAAAACGAGTCTAGGAAATGGTGTAGTTTGTACCCATTATACCAGTTCAGGAGCTGCCAGGACCAGCTCCAGGGTTGCCCATCCATGGAGTACCAGAAGGGGTCAGTTATTACCATTAAGCATCTCAGGAGGCTGCTCCCTGCTTTTAGCCTCCAGAATGTTCACCTGATGATGTTGCTGCAAAGCACAGGATTATTCAACACCCGTCCTGACTTCTGCTAGCTTGATGTCAACTGCTGCTAGGTGCCAGGAGACATTACTCATCACATGAGTATTAAAATTTTTATTGGCAGTATTTTTTGCAGCTGGGCTTTCAAACACTTTTCATTTTGCCAAGGGTTTGTGTTGTCAAGCTGCTTTTTTTCTTTTTGGCTCATGTTAAGTTTCATTTGAGCTGGTTGTCACTGCACACACTGAGGGCTCCTTGTCTGAATATGGAGGTGCAAGTCTGCCGTCAAAGCTTGTCTCTCTGGTCATACTGGTAATGTCGCTTCTCACCTATCTCCATTTTGCCTGCATTCATCGTTGAAGGTCGCATTCCCAGTATGAATGATCACATACACATACCATTTATTACCAGTCCAGGAGGTGGGCTGCAGTCTTAAAGCTGGTGGTAGAGCCCAGAGGCAAGAAAGCATTGAGATCATGGGCTCCGGGCATATCTCTGGGGAGCTAAGAGGAGCAGCAGCACTGTCTGTACCAGTGTGTCAGGATGGTGTTAGGTGGAGCTGTGGCTGGTTGGCCCAGCTCCTGCCAGCGAGATGTAGGAAGACAGAGCACAGTTGCATTAGCAGTGGTCCAAGGGTTTATTCAGGACACAGGGAAAGAGGAGACTCCCAGGCTAAGTCTGTGGGTGAGAAGGTTGGCTCATCCTCTGAGGGGAAAGGAGCACTGACATTTCACCCACACCGAGAACCTGTCTTACTGCACCGCTGCCTCTGCCAGCATTGAAACGCATCTGAGTGATGTGAACTGAGAACAGAAGGGTGATCTAATCAGGACTCCTTGGCAACTCCTGGGCTCACAGTGTCATAGGACAGCTACAAGCCCGAGATCCAGCAGCGATATACAAATTTTGTTGTGCTTTCAGCAAGAATTACTCTGGCCTTGCAGCTTGTGTCCCGATGCCTCTGATGGTCCCTGGGACTGTTTTACCCCATTAGTGCGCCCGGGGTCTAGGTTGTGTGGCCTCATTTTGCTGAGGGGAGCTAAACCCTTGCTGAAAGCTGGCAGGAGAAGTGACCTTCTTACCATCAGAAGCCACTCACCTAAGAGAACAGCCCTCCTTCCTCCCCACAGGTTTTGTTTCTGATCCAATGGAAGTCAGTATGTAGTTCATCAAAACACAGCGCTTCTTTTTGCAGCTCTTTCTTCTTGACTCTGGCAATCTTCATGCACAGCCATGCATTTCAGATGTGTAATGTGGCATGTCTGTATGCCCTGGAGGTTGCTGGTTCCTGCCAATGTCAATCCATATGGGGTTATTCGAGTGTAAGAGAGTCCGAGATTTGACCCCCAGCATACAAACATTTCTGTTTCCAAGTGAAATGTTCAAGTTTTCTGATTTGGGGGTGACAGATGGTCTGCCACCATGCTCTGACTCCCCAGACATCGAAGGAAACATTAGCACATAGATGACATTCAGAATTCAAACTTGTAAACCAGCTGAGTCAACATCAATGAAATAAACCCACATTCCAGCTCAGCTAGCAAGGTCTTGCCCTCAGGGCTGGACTGCCCTGAGGAAGGAAAATAGAGGGGCTTGAAGGGCTCCAACAACACTGTCAAACTTCAGAGCAAGGGCACAGGCAGACCAGTGGGCATCTTGACTTCACCCTTTGCCAGCCAGCCTCTTCCCTCGTTGCTATTCACTAACGTAGTGTGGGAAACAACGGGGGTCTGTACAGCTCAACATACCAGGAAGCTGCAAATAAAGCCCAGGGTGTGCTACAGATAGAAGGAGTCCAGCTGCCACCACCAGGAGTGCTGGGGCAGGATAGGTGAGCACAGGGGCTGCTCAGACCTCAGCCAAAATAGCAGCAGGGAAATCTCTGCCAGAGGCACAAGAGGGCGGAAATAAATGAGTCTGCAAAATTTTAGAGACTGTTAAATGGAAATGAGAGAGAGAAGGGGAGAAATGCCAAGCCTTATGTAAGAGCGGTGGCTTGCAAACTCCTGTGTGAGAAGAAGTGTCCAGGAGGATGCGCTGAGTTTTCCTTTCCTGGGGTAGGGGAGAGACAGACTATTTCTGTCCAACAGAACTCTGTAAAGGCAGCGATGAGTTGGCTGCAAACCAAGAGGGAAGGATAAGGCAGGAGAGGGCGCCACTGGTTTGCTGGCATCTCCCATCTCATCTGGCAGGATTTGCTGATCCCTGCAGACGTAAATACAATCCCGAACCGATTGAACTGTTCCCACCAAGCACAACGGACTCCGGATAAAACGGACAGCAGAAACTTCTGTGTGAGACATGCTGAAACTTGCCTTCAAGGAGGGACAGGTGGGGTGGTGACATCCCTTGTGGGGTGTTACCCCAAGGATGCATTTCTCCTGATGCACACCCCAATGCTTCATCCCAGAGCCGTCACATCAAACATGCCCGTGTCCCATGCTGCATAGAGCAGCTGTGGCTCTGTGAGTCTCCCAGTGTGTTGGGTCACTACCTGCTCGCTGCTGTTGCTTCTGCATCCCCCTCTCTGCACCTCGCTCCTGACACTGATGGTAGAGGAATCACTGCAGGAAACAAGCCACAGCCTGGGCATGGAGGGAGCAAGGAGGCCGGGTGGTGAGTGGACACATACGGGCTGCAAGTCCCTTTGTGCTGCCACTTCCCGCTCGCGTCTTGACAGCTCAGCCAAAAGCCCTGTCCCGCTGATGCAGCTCCTCAGCAGTAACAGACAGAAGAGGAGGAGGCCATGCTGCTGAGGTGTCCTCTCCTGTTCTGCAGAGCAGCCTTCACTCTGTGCATGGCAGGAGCAGTGGAGGCTGCCTCTGGGGAGGGAGAGAAGCGCAGGGGGGTAGAAAGCCCTTATTTGCAAATAAGATGTACAAGTGCTTTTCCTTACTTGGGGTAGACCAGAGAGCTCCCTGCCCTCACACACACTGGCTCCACTCATGTGTTAGTGAACAGGAATGTCTGGGAGCAACAACTAGAGTCATCTGGAAGGGGAGGGCACTGGAAGTGATCCCTGAGTCTCCTTGCAAAGCATCATGGACCGTTTTTGAGACCTGCACTTGTACTCCTGCAAGCAAGCAGCTGAAGGGTAGAGCTGCAAGGGGTGGGAGCGCTGGGAAGGAAGGGATGGGGTCCAACAGGGAGCTACGCCCAGCAGCTGGGGCTGAAGATGGCACAAAGCCCAGCAGGCAGCCACGCCAAAGGACTAAAACTGGAAAAGGTCTGCAGTGGCACAAGAACAAATTCTGGGTCCTCAGGGATTTTCCTGCTCCCTGAAGCAAGGCAGAGGGCCTGGCAGGTCTCTCTTCTAAGGAACAATGCCCCCACTTCTTGCCCACCACAGGCTGTTGGTGGTCCTTACTGTCTGCAGGGAACCTGGCTTGTGCTCAATACCAGTCTGACCCTCTAGGAACAATGATGTTGCTGTTTATGAGAGCAGGGGTTGACTCCAGGTGAGAAAAAGCCAGTGTGAGTACAACATGGGTGTTTCAGAAAGGACACCCAGCCCTGGTTTGCTTCCTCTCGACAGGAAATGCACCAGCATCTCCCAGCTCCTCTCTGCTGTCTCCCCTCGATACTTGCAGGTGCTGCATCCTTTTGATGCTGCAATTTTTTCCTCGCTGTTTGGTACCACCTTCACCTTTTCTCCTCCTGCCAATCATTCTTCCAAGAATGAGGCAATCCAGGCAGCACCTGAGCATGTCCCAAGCTACAGAGTCTCTGCCAGATCACAACAGTGGGGCAGGAGGTCCAGCAGTGCAGGGGTTAAGCCATTCTGCTCTGGCTGTCTGGGTCTCTCCCCTCCCATCTTCTCCGGTGAAATAATCAGCGGGTTTTAGCCTTGCAGGCATGGAGAGGGGGTCCAGCTGCTCTTGTGCAGGCAGTAGGATCTTCTAAGCTGCTGGGGACGAGCTGTCTGAAGGAATCATTTCCAGGGACACATTCAGAGTTGAAGGGTAAAATTGAAAGGAAAAACAAGCAGAGAGAAAGCAGAGAGTTGCAGTTCATTCCAGTGACAACACAAAGGCCAAGTTTTCACTGTTTGCATCTCCCAGTATTTTAGGGAGAGGAGGATTTATTTTCCAGAGGCCCTGACTAAAAAATACATCCCTGCAATCATATAAAGAAAAACTCATCTTTGTGGAGGAGAGCACAACTGAATGTCACTCCCTGTCTCAAACTGTATTTCCATAGGCTGGCTCAGGAGATGGGTGGCAGGGAAGAACTTAGGTCAGAAAAAGTGCAGGTTTTCAGCATCAGGATGCAGCAAGCAAAGAGATGCAATGGGATTGGGTCTGCCAGGCTGCCCTGGTGACCAGCCAGCCTGGGATAAGGTAAGAGAGACAATGGCTTCACAGCACTGGTAGCTTTCTTTTGTCTGAAAGAGTCCAGCAGTTGCAAGACTAGAGAGTAGCATCTGCCCAGGTACCTCCATTTCTTTCCCTCTATGCCATCAAGTACCAAAATCAGCTCATTCCAAGGAAGAGAGAGAGAAACACAGAGTCTGCTACAAATCCACTGCATGTTCGCTGACATGTCAGAGCACACAGAGTTTGCAGCCTTCAGCCATTCTGTGCCCATCGATGTGAAATCAGTGAAAGAAACCAGTGGAGGTAATAAACCTCTACCTCCTCTGATACATAAGCTTAGAGGGCTCAAATGAAGGCAAGAGGAAACTTTAAGGAGGAGGCAGCTTTTCAAGTGCTGTGTAGTGATGCGGCAGAGCTGCCCGCAGCAGGATGTGGTGGATGCTGGATGGGAAAGACTGGCCAGATTCAGGGAAGACAAATCCACCAGGACGCAGAAGCTGTACTTAGCTCTTGTAGTGTCTAAACTGTACATTAGTGGAGGCTGAGATAACTCTCAGAAGGTTGACTCTGGGCTTGCTCTGTTCTTAGGCTCTTCTTCAGGGGTCTGTGATGGCCCACTGCCAGACAGATGAAGCAAGGTGACTTGGAGGTTCTCACCATGCCCAAGAGTCATTCACAGCTTTTACAATAGCTCTGTGTCAGGGCCCCGATGGCAACCATAGGCCTTAAGTAACCCAACCAGCCTCACTTGGGACCCCCACTCACAACCTCTGCCTGTGGGCCAAGGAGTCCCATTTAAGTTCATCCCTGACCCTTCAGTCCTGGTCTAGATATGTTCTAGACATATCTGCTCCCACAGCTCTTCCTGGGTGTCTGGATTTCCTGGCTTGACCTCACAAAACCTGCATCCTTACTTCTACTTGACCATCACAGAATCACTGATAGGACCTGTTGCCATCCCCATGGGATGCCGTGGGACTGTCAGTGAGGGTGCTGCTGTGTACAGTTAGGACTTAAAACTGGACATAATGGGGTTATTATATGCTGGTGCCAGAGGACTAGTTTCTGTGCCCTCTCTCAGCTTGGCTGGAGGAGGGTACTGCTGGCTTGCAGCAAGGCTGTGCTACCGGAGTGAGCAGAAGGCTGTGAAGAAACCAGTAAGTGTCACTCATACCATAAAGCACAGGACACGAGAACAAAGCCAAGGTGGTTTATGAAAGCAACAGGCCTCTGAGGAGAAGAGCCCCAAAGCTGAATCTACCACAAGATTTGGTCCATCAGTCTGACATAAGATACCTTACTGGAGAAGGACTGGGCACTGGGGGCCTATGACGATTCTGTATTGGTTAGGGACTCTTCACAGAAGCTGATTTGCTTTAGTTAGATCATTTAGTCAGGCAGGAGGATGAAACTGCATTTCTCCTATAGGGATATTGTTTTCCAGAAGCAGCAAACTGCTTTTTATTTTGAATTCACGTGTCAGCTGCATCCACAGATGCTGTTTCATCATCAGAAGGTCCCTCTGTGTTTTAGACTGGCCTCAGAGCTTCTAACTGTGCTGCAGGTATCTGCTGCACACAACTGGAACTGCCTGTCGTGGGGGGTGTTTCAGCTAACTCCTTCAGCTTCACCAGGGCCTCACTGAGACTGGCAGCCTCAGCCTCTCTGCCTGGGAGCAGTCTGAATCTCCACAACTCCATGGTTTAACTATCTCCTCCAAGGAGACTTGGCAGACCATGAGGGTGGCCAGCTGGAGATGGCCTCAGGCTTTTCCTTACCTACCTGTCCACTTTGCTGCATTCACTTCTCTCCTCACCGCATTATTTCAGTTACAAGTAATTTACTTTTTTTTAATGAGCAATCAGTGAGCTGCTGTGACCTTTCTCCATACTGTCCTGCGGCCTCTGCTCATGTTCTCTCAGTGCTTTTTAGGGCTGAGGGGTCGGTGATCCGCTGCATGGACATCCTTGCCCTCAGGTGGAAACCCTGCTGTATTTTTATGCTGCACCAGCACTGATGGCTGTTGTGAAACAATTGCCTTTTCTGCCTGAGCTCCACAGAGTGCCAGGTTCACAGAGTGACTCAGATCTCCTCAAGAATGAAGCTTCTTCCCTGTTTCTGTCTCCTGATGCTTGCAGGTACCCAGGGAACCAGTGGTGTAATTTCCTTCAGGTCTCTTCTACTTCTTTTAGGGAGTTTCAGACTTGCTGTAGCTTTTTGTCATTTGTCTGCCAGGGTTTCTCCTCAATTTCCTTATATTCCCTCTGTGGACTACAAGAACATATCAGTGTTTCAGGACTCTGCAAGAACTGTGTTTTCCCATGTCCTGTTTTCCTGGGTAGCAAAAAGGAGCCACTCTATGCCCAGTTGCAGCACCCAAATAAAATGACAAGACGCGTGGAGCCGCAGGTGCAGCAAATGTGATGGGAGATGCCCCATGGTCCTGGAGGGCTTCTGAACTCTTTTCAGAGCCTTTTCTCCCAGCTCTTTGTTGAAAATCTGAATTGATTAACTGTTGACAAAAGCAAACATGGTTTTAAGTGGGTCTCTTTTCCAAATTGGTCCCCTTCGAATGAATTCTTTTGGCATCTGTTATGTTGTAATGGTATTAGGTCATCCATTTTGTACCACTTCAGAGGAAAAGCCAGGTGGTACTTGGCTTTATCTGTAATGAAAAAAACAAGCTGAGAAAAATACACTTCATTTCTCTTTTCAGAAGAAGAGATTTCAGGCCTCATTTTATCAACCCATTAAAGCCTTCCCCATCACCCAAAGGAGCACATCCCCTTTGTTAAAGAGAGAGAGCAAAGGATCTCCAGAAGGCTGTGGAAATACACCATCTGATTTAGCTTGCTTGGTTGGTTGTTGGGGTTTTTTTGGTGGGGAGCTGACCTCTCAGGAGGGGAATAGAGTCATTTGAGGATGATTCACCTTTCTGGCTTGTCTGAAAGGCAGCCTCAGTCCCCACGGCTCGTTGTGCTCCAGCAAGGTCAAAACCCAAGGCCTGTGCGATGCTGTGCACTGGACAAGCCACCTGCATGGGGGAGGGAATGGGGATGCACAAAATTTTGCTCGGGTCATTGACTTCAGCACTGAGATGTGAAAAATTCTCACACAACTGTTGCCTTTTGTTATGAGCCTTGAGTGACTGAAATGCAGCTGTTTAATTAGCATTTGCCCCAGAGTTTGGGGCTACCAGCTCCCTAGAGGCTAAAATTTGGATCATCTAAGAAATTAGGCTTGTGGGGGGGTTTACTGGAGGACTGGGAAATTGGCTGGGTGTGGAAATGAATCATACCAGCATGACACACTGAAAATCTGGAAAAGCTGTTGGTCACAATTTGAACCCCATGTTCTCCTTGGAGGCTGGTGACTGAGCTGGGGAAGAATCAAAATTAAGTCAAGAGTCCACTGACTGACATCACCATTAATTCAACCACTGTCTGAGATAAGGAAAGATTTTTTTTGTCTTGGCCTTAGCTAGGAGTGAATTATGCTTGTTTACAGACACATCCCTCCATGGGTGTCACCACTTCTCAGCAAAAATAATAGCAGAAATAGAAAACAATAGAAGTGAAGTAATTAAAAGAAAAATCTTAACAGTGGTGAATGTGGTGTCCTAGCAGCATCCCTTTGGAATTTGTTTAGTAAAGGCTCTAAAAAGGCTGGGCTGGACAAACAGCTCTAGACAGAGAGATGAACCCACCCAGGGATGAAGGCTGGCTGGCTGCAAGATGCCATTTGCTGCAAGTCTTCCAGAGCTATGGTCCCAACCAGGCTATGCTCCCAACCACGTGTCCCAGGAGTCCCAGGGTTATGGTGAAGACCTTCGGCTTGCTTCAGTTTTTAAAGGAAAGAGAACCCACTGCATAAAGCACTGAGGAAAGGCTTGAGCATGTGAGGGGGAGGTGATCACTGATCTGCATCTTTCTGTCTAGGGTGATAAATTCCCAGCCGCCTGATGGTTTCAGATGTGCTGACATCAGACTTCTGGTAGTTTATTGCTAATCTGAGGGGAGAGGCAATTTATTATGTTTGCAGAGTGCCCAGTAAAAGGGTTGATACATGTAATCATCATTGTAATAAAAGGAAATAAAACTAATCCTTCACTCAGGACTTCAGCACCATCACAGTGGGGAGGAATTGCATGATGTCCCTTTCAAAAAGTGGACTCCACACTCTCTCTTTTCCCCTTCTATCACTGCTTCAGCAAAACAAAAATCTCCCCACGCAGTTTGCAGCATGGAACATTTGACAAAGATGAGTGGCCTGACCTCTCTGAGAAGCAATGATACAACCACATGCGCAGACAAGCAGAGTTGCAGCAGCTTTCTGCAACCAGTTTATCATTAAGCTACGAGAAGCATCTCACGTGTCAGCTTGTCAGAGTTCCCTTAGAAAGTTAAATGGTGCACACTTTATTTGTAATTGGATGCAAATTAAAATATCACTCATGAGAGGGCTGAAATCCTGGAAGGGCAGATTGCATGCATTAAGCCTCAGGATTTGAATAATGTCAGAGAATATGCTGTTCCTTTTTACAGTTTGTTTCTGTCCTCTGCCACCCCAGTGAAGTGAATAAATCAGTCTCTTCCCCCTTCCTGGAAAGTGAAAGGGGAAGATTCAACATCTGCTGATGAAGAGCATTTGAGTCATTCACAATCTGCTGATCAGAGCTGCTCAGTCCAAAGTCTGAAAGGCAGGGATGGCAGTAGCTCCACAGGGCTTGGAGCAGGGACAGCCAGGCTGAGGCCATGTGTCTTATTGGGCCCACAGAGACCAGGCTGCTCTCCAAGGCAGCCTGCCACAGCCTCAGTGGGGGAAGAAATCAGTAGATCTGCCCTTCAAATTCAGCTGTGAAGAGGGAGACAGTGTTGGGAAATAGCCACCTTTCTTGTGCTTGGCATGGGGTTGGGCTCTGAGGAGAATAGGCCCAACCTCCATCGTGCCTTAAGGAAGAAAATGTCTTGCTCAGAAGCAGTGAATGAGCAAAAGCAGCTGGAAGAGATTTTCCCTGAGTTTTTCCTTCCCATTCAGTGGCCCCCAAGAAAAGGTCTTGTGCCTCCTTTTATCCATGGGTACGTGGACTGGCAGATTCCTCCCTTGTTCCCCAATACAGACAGGCCTGGTGGATAAATGCAGCAACTGTCTTTATCCTAAGGGAGCCCTGGCTACAAGCAAGGGATGAAAGCCAGGCTTGTCCCAGGTTTCATAGTGTAGACGTTGGCCAAGGATCTATTGCTGAGGAGAGACCTCTCTAAGTTGCTCCAGAATGGACTGGTGAGGTTCCTTATTTGGCCCCACTTTAAGGGAAGGGTTGAACCCTACAGGCATTAGCATAATAAAGATGGATAACACGAAGATGGAGGCCTCACTCAGAGGTTCTAGATGGTCTTTTTAGTCAATAACCATTTTCTTTCATGCCTTTCTCACACAAATACATGCCCCAAAGGTGCTCCAAATCCGCAGCCAGCATGTCTTCCTGCCTCCATCCTCTGGCTGGACTGCCAGCTCCCATTTGTATCCAGCCCAGCATAATCAGTCTCCCCACAGCTGCCATTCTGCTGCCATTACCCACAGTCACTGGAGTATTTCAGAGAAGGTGGGAAAAAAAACACCCCAAAAACCTATTACCCCAGTGCAGAGAGGCCAGGGAAAGACCACTGTCAGCTTAGCAGGACAACCTGAGTTAAGCCTGGTCTGGAGGGGGTTTATGAGGACATCCCATCTTTAGTGTAACATCCCACCTATGGGCAACATCCTTTTGTTCTCTGGGAGTTCACAACAGGCTCTGGGTGCAGAAGGAAGGCAGACAGGGAAGGAGGACAATGGTGTGTCCATAAATGTGTGTGGAGGAAGCTCCTCGGGGAGACAGGAGACTCTGAGGGCCACCTTTCGGTATCAGGCTTTCCTCAAGTAGAGCCACCCCCTGAGCAGTAAAAGAGAATTAGCAAAATCTGGTATTTCTGGTGGAATGCAGAACAATCCATCTAAGCAAACAACGACAAGTCACACTGGCTTGTGCAGTCTGGAAATAAGGATAAAGGATGGAGAGGTGCAGAACTGACGGCCCTGCAAAAGGACATCACCCCTCTTTAATTACATCTGATGCTTTGTTACCTGAGGGAAATAGCATCTTTTGGGGAAGATTTTTGTGGCATCTCAGCACAACAGCTGCTTGCCCTGTGGCTTCTTTTTATTAACAGGCCCATGGGATTCTAAAGCTGGAAGGGAGCATGGAAAGTCTTCCTCATAGCACATACACAAAGCTCGGGAAAGCTTCATGTTTTCAGGACCATAATGTTCCTGGTCTGCAGTCTAGAGCCTAGTAGTTGAGATAGATATTAAGTAGGAACTCTGACCCCCAGATTTCTCCCTTTAAGCTCAATCATCCAAGCCTTTGATTTCTTGGGGCCCCATTTATAACTGTCTACTGCTGCTGCAAGGGGTTATCTGCTCTGGACTGGGTGGAGAAATAATCAGTTATATGGGTTACATGGTTCCAGATTAGTAACTAAGGAATTCAGTAACACTCACAAATACATTCATGTAGCATTGTTTTGGTGTCCTTTACAATGCCAAAGAAGTTTGTCTTCTAGGACTATGATGTCCCTCACTTCTGTACACATCTTGAAAAGGATTCTTTAGGCAGAGTCTGTTCTGATAATGTTTAAACACCCATACAGGTGTAAAAATTATCAGAACCATGAAGAAATATGTGTTGAGTGCTCAGTACCACAGAAACACCCATCTTCTCAACAGATTTAAACCAAGTTACATTGACAAAAATAAAAGATCATGAACATCACAGGTAGGAAGTAATATGCTTATAAAGTTTCTTGGCATAACAATCATTTTGCCATAAAATTTTAAAACTAGCTTGCAAAGTTTATATTATTCTATATTACCTGTATTCTGTTATATTCTATCTATATTCTGTAGGAGTTTTTCCTCATAAAACCTGCATCAGTATTTATTTGCTGTTTTGCCTTGCTTGATTTGTCATAAAATAATTGTTATTGTCATCAGGTTGGCTGAAAAGCTTTCCAATAGATAGACAGTATTTTTACAAACTAGTGGCATTACTGAAATCAAGTGTAGTATATTTGTAATAAGCAACCATAACACCAGTGTTTTGCAATTCATAAGCACAGTGATGGCTGTATTACAGGAGGAACTACCATGATACTGGGTTTAAATACAACTGTTTGGTTTGAAATGATTCACTGAATCATTGTGAGGTTTGTGACCATCACTAGGCTTCAGGATTAATGGCTGCACCGAGGTGAATGGAGGCTGAAGGTGTTAGGTTAGACTGTGCTGGATCCCTTGCTGTGTGCAGAAGACATTGAGCCAGCAGCCGGCTCATCACAGCAACCAGCTCGGCTGGACATCAGACAGCGATGAGACAGGAGGTGCAGAGATTCTTGTCACCCTGCGGTTGGTACAGAGGGTATGAGACACTTCTGTCCTTGGGACACGTCCCCTTCTCTGCACAGGGCTGCATCTGGGCAGGGAAGCCATGTGTCTAATGCTTCCATGGTCACACCATGACACCTGAGGATGCAGGGCACAAGCCAGTGCCTGTGAGAGGGAAGAGAAGCAAGTCTGGAGGCCAGTTTATAGGTAAGAGTCCTGACTATGTCCTCCCATGTAGCAAATGCAGATGGAGGTTTTGTGTGAACTTGTTTTCTCTGCAGGGCCAGGGAGTAAGTCATTCAGTTTTTCCTCTCATTTCTGTTTTATATGTATGTACTTATTTTACAGTATTAGAGAATTAAAAGCAGGAGAAACCACAGAGCACTTTCTGCTGCCAATGAGCCAGTGACTTACCTGTAATTACAGAGGAGGTAAACTCATTTATTTGTTGATTCAGGTTGGGCAGGGAGGAGGAGTACGTTGACTCTTTATTGCCCAAATCAGAATTGGGTAAATCCTATTCACTGTTGTGGATAGAGACATCACCCTTAAATTGAAAAAAAACCATGATCAGTCCAACAAACCAGATGACACGTAGAAGAGTTCTGGGTAGATAAGTTCTACTTTTTGCAGCATTGTTACAATATGTTTTTTCTCTCAGTAGAGGGGGAAGTCTGTCCTAAAAATGAGAATGGTCACAAATTACAGGCTTAATCCACAATACTGCAAGGCAGTCTCCATCACATGAGTGTTTTGGACCAAGGAATATGCAGATAAAGACAGACAGATCCCATTACAAGTGGAATCCCCCAGTGCTCATTGCTATCTCCTGGTTTAGAGGACATGCATAGTGGCAGCACTGCCAATGGACAAGGCTAAGGCAGAATCTATGGTCTCAAGGGTTTCTTTAAGGTATAACATGCAGCCTTTCTGGCTTAAAAGCTCATTTGTTAGCTTCATTTCCTTACAAGCTGTCAGTGTAATATACGAGTCCATGTTTCTTCCCCTGTGGGCTGCAGATCCCTGGAGATCCTGCTTGTAAGAGGTCCTGGAAAGTATTGTCAGGAGGCTCAGTTCACATCACTACAACCTACCCATCCACTGGAAAAATATCCACCACTGGAAAAGGATGGAGATGGCTGATGTTGACCAATTACACTAGTTCTGGTTTAGAAAATAAATGAAGTTTGTACTTAAATGCTGCTGCTCTATCTCTTCCATTCCTGTTACTGCTTCCCTTTGTTTTGAATAGAGTGCACCTTCCTCCTCAACAGTGCCCACATGTTCCTGTATGGACACACATGCTGCACCACCTACCTAAAGGTCATGCAACAGGTGGGTATGGCAGATGGGGGACACCAAGGTAACAGAGACATCATTAAGATTAGAATCATCAACAGTGGTGGTGACAGACATTATGAGAGACGTTTGCATGAAAATTGGATCTTTGCTTATGAAGAGTTCATTGCTTCCTGCTGTTCTCACCAAAAAACCATGTTGCTTTGACATCACAGTTGGTTGCTATGGAAATGCTGATGCTTCCAAAGATAGCACTGAGCTGGAGGGCTATAAAAAGTCCTGGAGACCCAGCTGAGTCTGTATGCATTTGGGTAAGGCCAGCACAGCATTTATTTTTGGCAGTCACACAGCAGCCCATTTGAGTGGCAGAATGTGACACCAAAAGTGGATAAGGGGACATCGTAATACAACAGAGTGCCATGATGCTGAGCCCAGGGGGAGGAGCCATAGTTAGGAGTAGGGGGAATGTAGGGTACTTAAACCAGTGCCACCCTGCTGATAAAGAATAAAGCTCCCAAAAAAGTTTTAGAAAGAGAAAATGCTAAAACCAGAAGTTCTCTCTTCCCTGAAAGATGTCACAGGCTTAAATAATCTTGTGAGACATATCTCCCAGTTGATTTTAAATCTCAGTAAACATAGAATCATAGAATCATTTCAGTTGGAAAAGACCTTTAAGATCATCGCATCTAACCATTAACCCAGCACTGCCAGGTCACCACTAAACTGTGTCCCTCAGCACCATATCTCCATGGCTTTGAAACCCCTCCAGGGATGGGGACTCCACCACTGCCCTGGGCAGCCTGGGTCAGGCCTTGACAACCCTTAAGGGAAGAAATTCTTCCTAATGTCCAACCTAAACCTCCCCTAGCACAATTTGAGGCCATTTCTTTTTGTCCTGTCACTTGTTCCTCGGGAGAAGAGGCCCCAATCTTACTACAACCTCCTTTCAGAAGCCTCCTTTTCTCCAGACTAAACAACCCTAGTTCCCTCAGCTGCTCCTCATACGACTTGACCTTGCTAACAAATACTATACTGAGCTGTCAGCAGGTCATCATGATCACGAACACTTTTAGCCCTGGTTAAAAAAAAATTAATTTCCCTTTTCAACTCTCCTTTTTCTAACCAAAAGCATTTTAAAAAACAACAGCCTGAGCTTTTCTGTCTCTCAGCCATTGAAAAATGAAGAACGAGAGCCAGAGCAAAATTTATCAGACATCTTTGTCAGCTCTCTGAAGGAGGTCAGTACAAAAGCATTGCCCCTATGAGAGAAGAACTTCACCACAAACCAGCCACTCACTAAGTATTTCTGGACCCTCTGTCACAGACACAGGCAGATCAGACACATCCTCTGGAGATGTTTCTGTGCCCAGGAGCTTCTGCTCCTTGAGAAATGTGCCTTTATCTGTGTGTGGCTGCATTTCAGCTTCTAGATTTTGCCCTGTTCCAGAAACCAAATTCAAGTTTTGCCTCTGCAAAGCCTAATGCCAGTAGTAGTTCCACCCTCCATTAAAATAACTGCCAAGCTATTGATATCCACTCGTAGCAATGGGTACCACTTCCCCTCCCAGTAGAGCTGTCATGCTTCAGCATCCACAGAGTCTTTACTCACGTTCTATGTCCCATCCAAAAAGTAGGCCAGAGCTTTCTTCCCATACCAGTCTGTTGAGCACTCAGTGAGACGTAAGAACAGAAGACACTGCTTGGGCTTGTTAGCACCATCCCCAGTTCTCACAGGCAAACCCATCTGTGGGCTCGTTAGCCTTCATTTTGACCCAGCCAAAGCAGGGAGAGGTGCTACACTCACAGAGGACGTTTCTGTAGTTGATAAAACTACATTGCCTGTGATACGACTGAGCAGAGACAGTGGGGATGCTGCATGAAAGCTCATCCTGCCTTCTCCCCTCCCCTTTGTTTGATGCCACAGCAATTTCTCAAGGGCAGAGCTGGCTCTGCACCCCTGCAAGTTCAGGAGAGACCCGAAGCACTTCTATATAAATGGAGAGTCAGGGACAAAACAAGACAGAAAAAACCCTAGATTAAAAATGTTTCTTCATTCAAGAAATTATAGCAAGTGTCAGCCTAGGATGAAATCTTGTAGAAATACAAGTAAGGGGACACAAACTGCTCCAGTGCATGTGTTCGCTGGAAACATTTTGGGACATGTGCTCTCCCTCCTCAGGGAAGGACAAATAATGCCTTTGTTGTAGATGTTGGAAAGAAACAGCAAAGGCTTTCACTCTAAAAGCCATTGCCCAGCAGCTGAGGCATCCCTGGAACAGCTAAAAGCCTTCTAACTTCTCACTTAAATTTACCCCTATATAACCAAATTAAACTTGTTAGGTTTTTTTGCCAACAACAGTCACTACTTTAACTTTCCTCTCTGCCAATGTTCAGATGCAGGATTTACAGACTGATTATTCCAGGATCCCTTCTCCTCTGTTCCAGATTACCCATCTGAACAGCCACAACCCTTCTAATTTCTGAAGCTAGGATCTGCATTCCTTGATGATCTTAGTAACCTTTTCTTGTGCATAATCATTCCAGCCTGAGTTAATCCTTCTTGTGGTGGGCGGGAGGGGAGGATGGAGCTCAAACAGTATACAGTACTGCTGATGCAATTTCAGCAGCGTTTATATAGTGGCATTAATTCTGCATTTACTTGTCACCCACAATGGATTTTTGTCCTGTTGCTTGTTACCTGGCAGAAGAGATTGACCCCACCTGGCTCCAGCCTCCTGTCAGGGAGCCTCCTTTTCTCCAGGGTGAACCCCAGGTCCCTCAGCCACTCCTCACCAGACTAGTGCTCTAGACCCTTCTCCAGATTCGTTGCCCTTCTCTGGACATGCTCCAGCCTCTCAGTGTCCTTCTGGGAGTGAGAGGCCCAAACCTGCCTGCAGGATTTGTGTTTTCACATCCCATAATCAATCACACACACTCATCATGCCTATTTGCTGCGGTCTCTGCGCACAGTTACCCACTTTGCAGACAGAAATGGATGTCCCTCCAGTCTTGTTTTGGAAAAGCTGCACGCTGGCTGACTGTCTGCCATTGTTTTGGTGAATACAGAGCCATCCGTAGTGCTTTGCTTCCTGCATCCTTAGAAAGAACTGCCCAGGGATCATCAATCCCCCTCCTCATCTTATGCTAGGGCCTGGGATGTTCCCACCTGAAAAGGAGTCACACCACTTGCTACCGAGGCAGTTTCTGCCACTGGCAATCATTAGCCACAGATGCACTGTCAAAATGATTTGGGTGGCACAGACAGGCACACAATTCCTCTATAATTTCTGTCTCAGAATTGCAGTGATTCGTTCAGAATGAAAAATTGAGTTGCCTGATTTAAGCAGGAACCTGTCTGACTGTGGCAGAGAGAGAAATGGGTTTGAAATGAAATGAAGCTGTAAGTTGCTGTGTTTTCTTTTTCCTCCCATCCCTGTCCTGTTGACCTATGAAGTCACACAGTGCAAGTTCATTTATTGCTTGGTCCCATTCACTGTCAAGCATGCTTGCCTTTTAGGTGATGCACAAGATTGATAATGGCACAGCAGTTTCTAGAGCATGCCTATTGAAGCAGGAGCAGTAGGATTGTCAGCTCAAGAAGTGTGTAGCACCTCCCCAGCCCCTGAGCTCCCTGGCCTTGGTGTCCCCACCATGAAGGCCTGGCCCTGCTGCTCCGGGGAGAGGTACAGGGAACCCTGACTGCCATCAGCAGACAATGCATCTTCCTGACACAGCACTGAGCAACGCTGCCTGTCCTGGCAAACCCCATGGACAGGTCTGTTAAGTCTGCATGAAGAAGTCCCTAAACACCCACCAAAGCCAAGCACAGGGTCCCCTTTTGGGGGGAAATCCCTGCAGCTGCACCCTACAAAGGGCTGCTCTCTCATCCAGAGGCAGCTCCCTCATGTCCCCCCACTGCCTGGCAGCAAGGGAAGGAGGAAGGGTGTGTTGGAGATGTGACCGGATGCTGTCTCCAGCCAAGGAAGGGCTTGCAACTCCACCCATGCATCTCTCAGGCCAGAGTTTTATTCTGTAACAAAACACAAAACTAAATGTTTCCTGTGTCCGCTGTGGATTCCTGCTCCCCAAACCTTTCTCAGCTTTTCTTTGTAGCTTGTCCTTAGATAAGTCAGCCACCTCTGGAGCTGCTAACTGAACAGAGCTCCAAGCTTTGGCCAAAGAGGAGACAGATCCTTTTGTCTCAGAAGCATACAGGGGTATGCAGGGCAAACAGAGGAACACAGATGGTTGAGCAGGCTTATGACGCTGTGAGGCAAGCCAAGATAGGACTGAAGGATCCTACTTTAGGGGCCTACAATCAGTTCCCTGCAGCAATCTTATCCTCACGGCAATGCAAAACCCACACATTTACATCACCAAGTCTTTATCTTTTAGTCTTTGCTACCAATACATCATATTTAGGTTCTCTTATTTATTACAGATGCCCCCTGTTTTTTTCAGAACTCTTCAGCAATGCAAAATACGTACTGTTCTTTACATAATGGCCACATTGCTATTGCTTCTGCAATTCTTTTTATGCAAAATATCTCACCAAGCTTTACCAGTAGCAATGAAATGAACCTCAAACCCTTAGCTCCTCTGAGAACCAGAAACCATGTCAACTTCATCCTGCAATTATTCTACTCTGCTATTCACAAGCTATCAAGATATATCCAAAAATGATTCAGCAACTCAAGAGTCACAAGTTAGAAGACCTTTAATTCAGCTCCTTGGATAAGAAGCATTTTTTTTTTACTACAGCTTGCTCTGTCATGGTCATAATGACATAAAACTTTAAAAAGGTGAATTCCTAAACAGGAAATCTGACATCATGCAAGTGCTCAGTGGGATAGCTTACCAGGCAGAGCACAAAACAACACAGATAGTTTCACCACAGAGAGCCAAATGTGTCCTGCCAGGCTACTTTGTGCTACCTTCCACAGTGCACAGACCCCAACACAGTTGAAATACGACGAGTGGTATTTGCTTGACAGGCAAGACTGATCTCCATATGAACCTTTAACTAAAAATGGAAATTATGTGCAAAATAAACTAATAAAAACTTCCACCAATTGTGTACGTAAAACCTGAAACGTGTTCTGTAGTCTAGTCTTCCCCTGCCAACAAGGCTTTACCAGATTTTAAATCCTACACTGGCCTGTCAACACAAGAAACTTCCCCACCTTGAACCCAATTCCCCACCCAGCCCTTAAGTATATAACACAATACTCGAGGTACTTGGGACAAGCACTTGCCATTGTGCTCATACGTCATTGGTTTTCTGTCACTGTGCCAACTCATATGAAAACAAAGTCATTTTAAGTACAGTGGGTGTAATTGTTACAAAAATAGTTGAATGGGCTATTATAGGCATGGTATTTTCTGCTGAAATAAACCCGCTCTTGAGATACACTGTAGGATGCTACTAAATTTTTGGTAATTTTCCCAATCTGAATGCGTGGGAATATGTGCACAATTTATTTCAAGAAAATAAACTGAAACCGCTTTGCAGCCCACCTCCTGGTGTCTCACAGACCACAGATTAAGAGTCGCTGTTCTATATCCAACCAGACCACTTTTCAGAACACACTTCAGATTTCCTTTCTTACTGAAAAACCTGTGAAGACAGCAATGCCTAACAGACAAAGCACTGAAAGCCTTCAGGTTGCTTGAAAATGATGAGAAGTACGGCACAGCCAGACTTTTAGGGATTTTCAGCCAATTTTACTAATCTGGTGTGTTATGCAACTTTTTTTTTACGAGTCCATTCTAGCAGCAGATTGTTCAGCTTCAGAACTGATAACAGAATAATTCTGCAAATTATTTTCAGCTTCTAAATCAGTTCTCATTTTCCACGTCCTGGGCATGCACTCAGACGCGCAGAGTTCATTTTGTGACCTTTTTCTATGTCTGTGAGCAAGATGAAAGGAGCCACATCAACCAGCTTGATACCCATTAAAGTCTGCCAGTGGTATCTATCATTTCCAGTACAGGTTGTGACTGACGAGGGTGGGCTGGGTACATCTGGCCACGCAGGGTGGCTCAGGAAGAGAGATTCGCACAAGCCTGCTCCTGGCTGACCTGGTGATATCTGTCTTGGCATCTCCTCCTGGATCATCTCCTCCATCGGTCGAGTATTCAGATAGTCCAACATCATCCATCCCAGTCCAGTCTCATGGCCTCTCACATGATACAGCCACAGGTTGGCCACATCCTCACAAAATATTTCAACTCTTAATTTTTCCTATGAAATTGAAAACTGTTCACAGAGTACTCTCAGTCCTTCCTCCTGACGATCTCTGTTCTTCTGGACTGGTTGGTGCTTGCTTGTTTTTCTTACATTTCCGTTCTGCCTTCATTGATCTATGTCCAAAATGCAACTTCTCTGTCTCTTCCTTCTGGATACAGTCATTGCTCTTCTTCTGTTCAGTCCAGTAATTTCTCACCACATGATCAAAGGAATCAGGGCTGTCACTGGGCATTTTGGCTGCCAGTTTAGTGTCGTGCTGTATCCCAACAGTTAGCCACAGTACAGGCTATTAAAATGAATGGGGAAAGCAGAGCCAGTGCCACTTTGCCTTCATTGCTGGCAATGAGTTTTCATGCACCTGTCAAAAGCCTTCCAGTAAGAGCTCATTTTTACCTCAGAAAAGTGGAGGATGAAGTGGCGAAGCTTTGTCTCCTTCATTAACCTGAAGCAAGCATGCAGTCTTTTTTTTTCCTACCTGTCTCACACTCCAGATCCATATGCTCGGAGAAACAGAGATATAGGGCCCTTATGGGTGTGAAATGTCTGATCTAGACCATCTGACTGTGTCTTGACAGACAGAGCATATACAGTCATGTGCGTTTGTCATTACCAAGCAGAACCTGCACTACATTGCCAGGATCACTAAGTATTTATTAGTTTTGGATGTATTTTTGACAATACTTCAAGTCCTTTTTTGTACCCTGGAGTCCACTCTTCTGTTTTGTTTTCCTCTCTTTCGTATGTTTCTGTTTTGAAAATAAGGTCATACAGAAAAAGCTGTGAAGACATCCAGATCCCTACACCAGACCTTGCAACTCTTTTTCAATTTGTTTGCTTATTTTGTCTACAGCTACTGTGTATGTGAGACTGACAACCTGTTCCATGGCACTACAACTGCACTTTCCTTTGTTCTCCTTCTGCTATCTGGGGACAGCCTCCACAGAGAGTTTTGTGTCTTCCTGTGCGTCAAAAAAAATAAGTAAATCCAGAAGTGATGTTCACATCAGAACATCCCTGATGTCTTTCAGGTCCTTCACGTTATGGCCTACCCATTGGGTGACATGGTGAAGGAAAAGGCCTTTGAGCTGTATGATCACCAGTGTATGAATTTACTGACATAGATGAACATGAATAACAGTTTCAGGTTGTGTCTATATATTTCTTGCATCATTTGTGCTGATTGTCACACCACTGGTATTGTTTTCTGATTTCCATTTTTCCACCCTTCATCAAATTTCATTCAGTTAACTTTTTCCAAACTAACATAGCAATGTTCACCAAGTTACCTTTTCAGCACCTTTATTTTGGACTTGGATTTGATCTTGTGACTTAACGTATTCATACTGGCCAGTATTCATTCCCAGTGTCAGACTCAAAGTAGCTGCTCATGAACTTTTTTGTTACTGTGCTTTGTGAGCATCTTTTTAATATCCCTCATTGAGAGAAATAACTTCTTAGCAATTTTTTTAATACCTCCAGGGATGATGATTCCACCAGCTCCCTGGGCAGCCTGTTCCAGGGCCTGACTACTCTTTCAGTTAAGAAATTTTTCCTAATATCCAACCTAAACCTCCCCTGGCACAACTTAAGCCCATTTCCTCTCGTCCTATCACTAGTTACCTGGAAGAAGAGACCAACACCCACCTCGCTGTAACCTCCCTTCAGGCAGCTTTAGAGAGTGATACACTCTCCTCTCAGCCTCCCCTTCTCTGCACCAAGCAATCCTAGGTCCGGTCGGCACACGGGCCCTCTGCTCCCCTCAGAAGGGAATCGCCTACGACAACGACGCTCCTTTTTCCTTCACACAGGCAGCCCTAACGCGCGGGGTTGGCCGGCTCGCCCCGGGCAACCCCTGCTCGGACTGTCACCTGCATCATTTCCCCGGCCTTCCAGCTCCAGAGCCCCGTCCCTTCTGTGCAGGGCGGCTGGGGGAGGCCGGGAGGGGATTCTCCCGCCCCGCCGTGTTTCCCGTCTCCGCTCCCCCTGTTTCTCAGGTCCCCCCCTGCCCGGCGGCCAGAGGGGAGGGGATCACCCGCTGCTGTTTGTGGCCTCCGCCTGCCGCCCGTGCCCCAGGCTGGGGCTGCACCGATCCAGCTCCTCTCGCGCTCCCCGAAGCTCCGTTACCTTTCCAAGCGCTCTCCGAGCGCATCTCCCGGCCCGGCCGGGTCACGCACCCGCTCGCACCGCACGCGGGGGTCTCCGCTGCCCCGGGGCACGAGTGCCAGGCTCGCATCGGCGAGAGCTCCGCCCGGGCCTCCACTCTCCTGCCGGCCGTGGCGGCCCCGGCCGGGCGGGCGCACCGGACCCCGACGGCGCCGTCCCGGTGACCGCAGAGGGTTCGGTTCCCGGGCGCCATCCTCGCGCCGGGCCGCTCGCGCTCCCAGGGGCGGGAAGGCGACGGCCGCTCGCGCTCCGAGCGCCGCTCCCGCTCTGGCCGCATTTAAACCGCCCGCGGTTGCCGCGGCAACGCCCCCGCCACGTCACTGCCGGCGGCTCCCGGCGGGTCTCCCCTTTGTCCCTCGGGTGTCCCTGGCTCCGGGGACCCCCTGCCCGCCTCAGGCGCTCCGCGCTCGGCCACAGAGCTGGCCGGGGCCGCTGCCTCGCCGTTCGCGCTCTGCGCTGCTTAGTTTTTTTCTACTCCTCCAGTTTAACTGCTCCTTCCAGTAACCTTCTAATTTCCATTCGACCCTTTTCCAGGTGTTTTCAATGTGTCCCCTGATTCCCAAGGCTACACAGGCTCAGTAGCAGCTTTCACCTTTACCTCTCGGTCCGGGTCTCTCACACTTTGTACTGCTGTTTTCTGGATGAGCAAGACGGGTTTCAAGATAAATCCTTTGTGACAAATTAAAACTATGCACGAAATCGTGTTGTTCGGGGTTTTTTTTTAAATGAAAATAAAAAAAATCTGCTCTTCCCTAGCTGCAGGCTGTCACCACAGACTGGCCCTGGGCTCTCCTCTGGGACATTTACCAGCCCGGTGTGCTGAGCGACACCGCACTGACCCCTGCTAGCTGCCTGCCCAGGTGCCACAACCGGATCTCCGCACAACACTTCATCAAACACGCACATCTCGTTAAGCTTCGGGTTTCAGTGCCAACCCACAGCTTCGGTAGCTTCCCTAAAACCTGCTCGCTTTCGGAAGCCTTTGGAGAAGGCTTGACCAGAGTGGGGTGACTTCAGGTGGAAGTCGTGAAAAATTGGGAAGTTTTCCTTGGCTTCACCCACAATTGGACCCCAAAAGCTCAATTCTAAGCTGAATTTGAAAGGATTTAGGATTTTTTTTCTTTTTCACTCTCTTCTGAGTGAATTATTTAAAGCTCAGTAAGCCAAATTAATGTGACATTCAGGATTTCAAGTAATGGAATAACATTTAAAAGTTCGTAAATATATATTCCACCCTGATTCTGCTCTCCTCATGCAGCTCCGGATTGCTGTGTAACCAAATATAACCATATACATTTTCCAGCAGCATTTGATAAGGAAGTTCTAAGCTGACATGATCACAGTGCAAGAAACTTGTTACTATTAAAATGACTGCAATCCTACCTTTTCAGACTATCTGCTCTGGCAATGCTGTGCTTAGCCCATGCATCTTACGGCAACAAATCTGCATTCACTCAGTGACACATTCATGGGTTATGGACCCGTTAAGGACGAGAGAGAAGAAAAAAATTACTTTGGCTTTGGGGCATTTCTCTGCCTTTGTTGTATCAAACAGGTGTGTGTGGCAGAGGATCTCACAGATAACACCTTCATCCAGTGCCATCCTGCGCTCTGCTTCAAGTTAATATGCACATGCTCAAGGCTAAGGGCTCCAGGAAGAATTGCTGCTGTTCTGAACACAGTTTACAACATCAAAAGATTTCCACATGGATGAAAATTTTCACTGCTCCAGGAATTTCATTGTAACACAAGCATGGATCTGTCAAGCCAGCTCTGCTTCTCCTTTAGCATATTAGCATCCAAACACCAATCATGGAAAAATACAAGCCAGTGTCAACAAAACTCAGACCTGAAGAACTAGCCTTCCTTTCCTCTTTCCTGGCCTGCAGCCGTGCTGCCACTGGCTGCAATCTCCTCACATAGCATCTTGTAACCTCAGGAAGATCAGCTGGAGTGAGAGCTTGCACAAAACTCAACTGCTGAGGGGCCAGAGGGGTCTTGTGGCAGCTGGTTAATTTGGAGGCTCAGCCTGTGTTGCTATTCCCCATGAAGTTCACTCTCCATGATGTAGTTTCAACCCAAATAGCCCAAGTTAAATACTGAGGATAATGTTTTAGTCGAGCTGAGCTAGACCATATGGGGCTACTAGAGATCTCATGCCATCCTTCCCAGAAGAGAAAGTTAGCCCTGGGGTGTGACCAGTCCCACTCTAGATGATGGCTTCTGCTTCCTGCTGTCTCACCTGCTCTGACAGTTTCCATTCTCTTTACAAGCCCATGTATAACACCGAGGGTCCAAAGGACACCAAGGCATGTGTAAATACGTGTGGAGGAGGAAGAGGAGGTGGAGCACTCCCAATTTGAGAGGAACTAGATCAATCTGTGGGAAATAGTATGTAAACATAACCCTGCATGTATACAGACACATATGTACATGCATGTATACAAATGCAAAGGTCCATACCCTCTCATTTATATAGCTATTTTCATCTTCAGACTATCTCACAGTAATAAGAACATCCTGAGATGAGATAAAGGAGCATCTTCCCTTTTTTCTATGCAGCAGAACATTGAGGCACAAGCTGTACCTACAAGTGTGAGCCTCCCCAGCCTAATTTATAAGTGTTCATTGAAACTGAAGGATTCAAACCACAGTGGCGATTTTACAGAGGCACGTTTATGGACCCAGATAGGCAAACTTCACAGATTCTTCCTGGGGCAGCTTAAGGTACCACCAATCTTAGGTTTCTGCTCATCCCATTGCTGCAGTAGCATAGGGTGCAGCACAGTTGGCAAAAAGGGAGAAACTGCTGGGTGCTCCAGTTCACAGACTAATAGCTTAGTTCAGACTCTCCTTTTCTAGCAACAGAAGCTGAAATGTTGGACTATGAGCGAGAGGCAGTTACGTGCTCCTTTGTGTGCACTTTGGGCCATGGGTAGTCCCATCCAGCAGAGTTAGTGCTGTCTTAATCCTGTGCAGGCAAACACGAGTCAGAACCTCATGTGGAACATCCACAATGGACCCACAGTGGAGCTACTCGGATAGCCAGGTGTTTCTGGACAGCAGATCGTACTGTGATCCATGAGCACCCTCAAAAGATATCCTTCAGGACAGGGGTCGTTTTCTGCAGGCAGTATTACTAACCTCTTTGGTAGTAGGAAAGGATCACACTGGCAAACTTGACAGCTGGCCTTTTGCACTAACCAGCTGTGGGGCTTAAGAGAAGTTGCTCTGCACCCCTGTGCTACAGCTTCTTTAACTGTAAACTGAGCATATGCTGTGGGCATACAAATAAATGCCCCTCTTCATTTGCAGCTCAAAGCAAAGAATAAACTATGTTGTGGTGGTTGTGTACAAATGAAGACACCATCAAAAGCAACAGAGCGGCTACTCTGTCCTCATTCTTTCTCCTCCCTCTATATTACTGTGCTTCCTGGTAAAATTTACAGTCTTTGTATTTGGAAGTGCCCCAAATGCCTTTCCCTTAGATACCATGTGCACACTGAATTAGGTCTGAGTTTAAGAATGTTGTTAAGAAATGTAACAGCTCTGCAGAAAAAAAAAGCGCAGATCACCCAGTCCCCTACCTCCTATCCCCAGCCGATGGGACAGTCATAAAAGTTCAATGAGGCTCACATAGAACCAAATCTGCTGTAGTCCTCCTGGATGGAATTTTGTTTTGGAGACAACATTTCAAAAATGTAAAGGCTTTATTAACCAAGGAAGACTCAGCCACCACCATCAGCAGACCAGAGAGGAGGGGTGATAAAATACCCATACCCAACAATAGGATTTGTGTTATTGGTGGCAATCACTGATATGAAATAAGAGTCCAAAGCACGTGCTAATTGCTCTTGTTAGTGCACTCCCCTCACTTGAGAGCAAAAAGGGTCAAACTATGCCAGTCTGCCTTGGCTTCCCACTTGCCTGCTGGAAGTTCAGATGCTGTAGCCAACAAGTGGTATGATTCAGGTTGTCCCCTGTTCCCTAAGAGACTTTCTTGGCAGCCTTCTGGGCTATGGAAAATGAGTCTGTGATTCATCTCTCTTTCTGTCAATGATGTTTTTTACTAGCCATAAAAAAATAAATTATTCCAAGCTTTGATTTTGTCAATAAAGACACTATTTTCTTGCACAGGTTTTCCATATGAAGTTGATTATGTAATTGAAACTAATATTATTCAAAGAAAAGTCAACTGGTTTTCTACAAGGGTATAGTATTATCACCACCTGAGCTCTCAGTTAAGAGCTCTTTGACTTCACAGTTCGGCTAAAAATGTGATCCTATTGGCAGAGCTTGTGTTGTCTAGAAGTCTTCTAAGAACATGGCTGTGTGATTATATTTCTGATACTATGCACAGGAGTCAGAATTTATGATTTGTGCCTCTGGGACAAACTCAGTTCAGTAATTTGCCCTGCAGGCACAGCAAATACCCCTCACGCCAGGTGAGACTGCATGAGCTTGTACTTGGGAAGAATTTGAACTTGCACACATCTCAGAATTAAAACTGCAGAAGATTAAACTGCAATCAAGTCATATGTCATAAGATATCCTCTAGATAGGATAGATATGGTTTAGAATTGCTAATGTTCAGAGCAGGCGTTTTGATTCTTGAAAGAATAATGCTTTTCCAGTTTAAATCTTAAAATAAATACTCATACCTTATCATCAAAGCAGGGCCATGTGGTGGGGAAGAGCCTTCATTACGTGACAAGCGTAGTACAGGTTGCTGTGCGTGGCCCTGGCCATGCTGGAAACTATGGAGTTCCAGATGCAGAACACCCTGGATGTGAAAAGGGACAAAACCACCCTGCTTGCACCTCTCAGGTTTTGCCTGCCTTTAAAGTGTTAAGTATTCTAGTACCTGAGAGAATATGATCCCAGGGTAAACAAACTGCTGATCTGATCCAGAATTTGCTCTGCTTGGTTGGTGGAGACAGGTACCTGGGCAACCCTCTGCTTCTGCCACAAGTTACAAGACCCAGTTCAAGACTTACAAAAAGAAGCTCTGTGCCCTCTGGTAGCTGGGAAGGCAGGAACTAGGCAATAAAGTGATCCTTCCTGATTGAGATTTGTGACTCTGCCTTTCTGCGTTAGCCCCATGGGAGCAATCACACTGATCTCTGAAAGCGGTAGAGTTTATAAAAGAAAAAGTAGTGGGAAGGCAGGATGATCTTCATGGCAGAGCTGACAGTGGTGGCGGCTGTTGCTTAGGAATGCACACCCAAGCAGAATCACAGGGCATCTGGGAGTGCTTTCGAGAAAGCAGCAGCTGGGGTTTTGCCACAGAGACTTAAAAGCTGAATCCCAAGGGAAGAGGAAAGTGAGCTGCAAGCAATGCAGAAGAAGCTCTTCTAAGGGAAGCTTACAGGACTCTGACATAAATGTCACAAGATGGACACAAGACAATTCACTGTGATGAACAAAGTCGAAGAAGTGATCATCTCCTTATCAAGCTGATAATTTAGAAGCAGGTCAGATACGAGCTCCTAAAGCTCTGATGCATTTCAGAACCACTCTGCTCCAGGCCACTGGTACCCAAAGGGAAAATCAATGGGTGATGAAAATGGGAATGCACACAAGTGGAGGAAGTTCCAGCAGAGAAAAAGGAGGAAACAACAAGAAAAGTTTGTGCTTAGGGACTGGGGCATTCAGAGGATGCTTCCAGTTGGCATGTTTCTCTGGGCACTGCCATCAGCCTGAGTGGCCATTTCCAGCCATCCCTCCTTTCCCTTCTGCAGTAAACTGGACAGGGATGTCCACTGAATCTTTGGTCAAGATGGCATTAGCTGGTCTTCCCCACGTGGTGCCTCTTCAGCTAACACTATTAACATTTTTCTTACTATCGGGCGGCACAGACAGTGAGAAAAGAGGTGAAAGCAAGAAGGAGGAGGGGTCTGGTACCATTAAGTTTCCAGAAAGAGCTGTCTCTGGAGTCCCCTCTTCTTTATGAGGTTAAACAAAAATCACAGTGAACAATTGCTAAGCAGAGGCATGATCAGAGACTCCTGAGCACATGCTAAATAAGCCCCTTTTTTTGTGATTCTTTTTCTTCTTCTTCTTTTTAAATAAAAAAGGGTAGATCGTTTGAGTTTTGGAGAAGGTGAGTTTGAGTCTGGCGGTGTGCGGGGGGAACTGCTCCATCGCAGCTCAGACCGAGCACTACAGCAGAGCAAAAACGCAGGAGTCGGAGAGAAAAGAGCGGGGAGGAGGCAGGGTCTGACTGCACAGAGATTAACTCCTTCCCTCCATTCCCACCTCTCTGCCGGAGAGGGAAGAGAAAACTCCATTAACACCGCTCCCCCTCCTGTAGCTGCTCCTGCCCGTCACACCGTGACCGAGATGGGACCTGCTGAGGTGGGACCTGCTTGTCCCGTCCTCCCCTCCCGGCATCCCACGGTGGATTCCATCACTTGCAGTGGAGGGGACCGCAACAGCCGGGTTTTCCTTCCAGCTCTCCTCAGATGCTGCTCGCTCCCCTTAATTCTTTGGGTTAGTTCCCGGTTTCATTATCTCTGCCTTTGTCTGGCTGCGGCTGGCTGCGTCTCAGCCCCGCTGAACCCGGGCTGTGCGGAGCCTGCTGCCATCCCCGGCCGCCGCGGCTGCAAACTCTGTCCTTCAAAAGGGGACAGGAAAGCTTTTCTTCTCGTAAGGCACAACCCTGGGAGGTGAAAAGAGGATCCGGAGATTCTGGCGTTTAACTCTTTCCTAGGTGGGCGAAGAAATATCAGTGTAAATTAAAACCCAGTGTTCACTCACTCCCCCCCCCCCCATACACCTCATGTCTGCACGTTCTGTTTGATTTTTCTAAGCACTTTGCTCTAAAGGTTTTTGTTTAGCCCGGATGCTCAGGCAATTGCTGCCTTTCATACCAATGGCCGCGTACCGATGCAAACAGTGCATCACGAACAAAGGAACAGCCTCTTACTCTACTACAGTCTGCCCGGATTAAAAAAACAACAGCCGTCCAAGACACCAAGAACAGGAACAAACCCCCAGTTGATCGGGAACTATTTTCCACACCTCAGTTTATTTATTCACAACAAACCATAGGCTGTGAGTCAGCAAGGGGGTTGGGTTTGGGGTATTTTTCTAGAATGGGACAAGGAGAAAGTCTGTTTCCTCTCTTTGTTGGAGTGCCCGAGGTATCTGGGAGGGGACACAGAATCACATCATCACTACCAAACATTCCCCTCTACCATTTCCTACACTGTAACTGGCAGCTACTTCAAATCCACAAGCCCTGACACACCTTTGGGATGACCACACGTGATTTGTCAGTGTCCCAGTTTGGGTGAGAACAGAACAATTCTGTTCACTGATTTTACTTTCCAGCTCAGTTCTTCTAACTAACCGCACTGCCTGAAGTTAGCAACGTGCTCTGTCTGGGGGTGCAGAAAGTAAAAGGCTTCACCTGCAGGGAGGAGAGGCCAGCACTGGTGACCCCAAACTGATCAAAGAGGGATTCCATCCCATATGCATCATATTTAATACAAAGCTGAGGGATCACGAGGGTCAAACTCTCTTCTGAGCTCTTCCTCTCGTCTTCAGTGGCTGGCATCTGAGGAGGACTCTGTCCATTCTGCCTTCGATCCCGATCAACGTGTTCCTGAATCCAGTTCCAGAACCCAGCTCTCAAACCCAGTTGCTCTGATGCTGGGCCCAGTTTGGGACTTCCCCAGTGCCTGCTCTGCAGCATCAGTGGTGACGGTGAAGTGGGTCTGGCTCTGCTGATATTTCTCTGGGCCATTAGGGCAAGTGATTTCTTGGTCTCACTTTCTTCTGTCATTCTTTGTCTTGCATCTCTATTGCAAGAGAGGTTTGCAAGAACAAAGCAGTGCAGAGAAGCAGTTAATAGGTACATACAGTGCCTTCTACTATGGCACCCTAACTCCAAGTTTTTCTCCAGGCTGTACTGTAATAATAGTAATGTACAAAGATTAGCCATGTCATGATACCAAAAGCAACTTGAACATGCTAGAACAACTTCCAAGAGACTGAAGTAAAAGGAAAGTCAAAATTACATATTTTGCTTAACAGCTACAGCAATAACATCAAACCCATCAGCAAGTAAGTGATTCAATAACCAGGGTGTTGTCTCATTCAGTAAGCAGTATGAATATGTATTAGTTGGTAAGCTCAGAATAGACTTCCTTGAGTTGGATCATTGGGTTCCAAAACAGAGGAAAGACAACACATGAGCTTTCTCCAATTACTTTAGCTCATTTAAAGCGCAGCAATTCCCTACTCCATGCAGGTCAGATTTAGATTTCAGTGAGACTCAGGGTTTATGCAGGGCTACAAGGTATGCATTCCTGCCAATGTTTTGATAGAATTGCCACTGCTAAGTGACAGTCCCCACCAAATGCTTCTGCCTGTCATTTCATGCATTACATCATTGAATATCATCTAATGGCACAAGGCACAATTAAAGTAGGGTATGAATCGTGAGTACTGGACATCCAGCTTTACATTTCAGCATATGCATGTGTGCAGGTGTGTGCCAATTCCTGAAATAAATGGAAAGCAAGAAAGTGCAAATATTTAACCTCCATCTTCCTACCAATCCTGCCTCTCTGTAAGAAAAGTGATGCAGAACTAGGCTTGCATAGGCTTTCACTTTTTCCATATGAACATCGCGGAGGTCTCAGTGTAACATAAGAGAAAGCAAAGGGAAAACAGTAAAATTAGCAAGTAGATATCGTGAGAAAGCAAGACCTTTTCTATCCTGCCTCTGTAATCTAGCTAAAGCATCTGCTATCCAATTTGACATCAGCAGTCCAGTTAAAAAGAAATGCCTCCTAGCCCTTACAGCTCCTGATGTGTTGCATCAAATGCTGTCAGTTCGAATTAAGCAACGCTGTTTTCACATGGCATCCTGCCTGCTGCTTACCTGTTGCATTTCTGTGTGCAACCACATCGTATCCTGGCAGAGGCCAGTACTGCCTTGCTCCCTGGAGATCTTGAGGAAGCAGCATAGCCAACACTGGAGTAAGGATTGGGCTTGCCCAGCTCTACCCTGCTTGAGGGTAGGGACGCTCTGCAGAGGGACTTGGACAGGTTGAATTGATGGGCTGAGATAAATTGTATGAGATTTAAGAAGGCCAAGTGCTGGGTTCTGCACTTGGGCTGCAACAACCCCAAGCAGTGCTACAGGCTTGGGGAGGAGTGGATGGAAAGCCATTCTGCAGAGAGGAACCTGGGGGAGTTGACTGACAGCTAGCTAAACATGAGCCAGCAGTGTGCCCAGGTGGCCAAGAAGACCAACAGCATCCTGGCTTGTATTAGAAATAGTGTGGCCAGCAGGACCAGGGAGGTGATTGTCCCTTTGTACTCAGCA
>WUAM01000272.1:1298229-1317382 GCA_024336885.1 Actenoides hombroni | reverse complement strand
ATACTAATAAAATAATGAAGAAGAATATATTTTATTTATTAAACTATTCTTATCCCAAGCCACAAGTTTTACTTTCTGTCACTTCTCCGCATGTCAGTGGGAGGGCAGGAGACAAGCGAGCAGCTGTGTGGTGCTTGGTGCTGGTGGGGTTAAACCACAGGAGTAGTAAAATTGGGAATTTTGTAGAAAGTCTGGTCTACTTGGGGTCTGCTACCAGACAGGTTTAAAAACTAATACCATGCCCCTCAACACTGAAAGTGTCTGGGTCTTCCAACGAGACATTTAAATGATGTGCAGCAAGACAACAAAAGACCATCCAGTAAAAAAAACAAAACCCCACCCTGGTGCTTATTGTTGTCCAAGTGTGACCTGCTCAAACTCCATGCCACTTTGTCAAGGCTGCAACGAAAGTCCACCCTGTTCCTGCTAAAAAAAGATGTTACAATGAGCTAGCAATTTATAGCAGAGGAAATGAGTAATAATTTCTTGGGTTGAAGCTGCGGAGAGATTAGTTCCGTAATGTACAAACATCCCATTGGAGCCATGCCAGGGCACAAGGATTAAATGCCACCCAATTCCTAACTTTAGTGACATTATTAAAGCAGGGGATATTATTAAAATAAATGTTTAATTCTGCAAATATAGGTACAGGGTGAGAACGTGCCCTCTCTGAAAGCACTGCACTGCCCCAGACACTGCCAAAACATCTATCGTTTTTCTCCTCCGTGACCAGCTGGACTCTGGCTGCTTGAAAGAGGTAAAAAAATAAGACTGGAGACAAATTGCTCCTGTGCTGCCTCCAAGACATGGGCTCCTCATTAACTCCCTCCCTGCTTCTAGACCTCCTGTTTGTACCACTGTGGGGACAGGCTCCTCAGCACTTCTTGCACAGCAAGGAGGGGAAGTCACGCTACAAGCAGCGACCAAAGACAGGAAGCTGAATCTCCCGCAGCACCTGGAAAAATAAAAAACCCTCTCTTCACACAACCATTTATAAGACAGCGCTGCTTTATTGCCTCTACTCTGCTCTGCACACTAAGAAAACATGCTTAAGGTTGTACAGTAAAAATACCCAAACATATGGTAGCTCTCGCTGGTGTGATGTGACTGTGCTGACGAAGGTAATACAGAGACTGGCCCGTGCCTGCGTGTCTGTATCTGACACCTTTGTCTCCCACACGCTCTGTACCCAGCGAGGGAGGTGTGTGCCCAGCCCATGTCCCAAGAGCGGCTGCTGCTCAATTCCTTCGGCAGCAACTTCCCCAATCCCGCTGCTGCAGGTGAGGAAACGTTGCCTGGCCAAAGATGCCAGTTGTCAGTCAGCACCACTCCTTATTACCCTGCAACTGGAGCATGGTGCAGAGGAATCATGGACAGCAGCTCCCCCAGGTTGGGCTGTAGGTTCAAACAGGCGATAACGCCTGTGCCCACAACGGCGAAAAAGCCGGAAAGCCGCGGCTGTGATCAGATTACAGGCGCTTTCTGAACACAGAGAGGATTTCCCTTCCCCAACACAAGCAGTTCCACTGCCAGCACTGCTGCTGTTACTCCAGACTCCACACCAGCAGCCCTGGCTCCTTCTGGACCTCTTCTAACCAATTCCCAGTCTCTGGAAGGTGGTACTGCCATTAAACACAGCGTGAACCACACCCAGCCAGCAGCAAGGGCTGAACAGCATCTTATAACTTTCAGCTATTCCTTTTAGTCAGGAATTCTGCTCTTCCAGAGAAAAACTTCCTCTTTCCTATCAGGAGTAAAGGGCACAGGGAGGAACCATGGAAATTCTTTGTAACACTGATGGGCTGCAGATGACTCAGGGCGCTTTTCCTGCATCGGATATTCCCACACTTCTGGAACCAGCTCCTACCTCAGCCCACACCTCCCCTCGTCCTGCTTTGCCCCACTCCGTGGTGACAAGAAGGCCCCTTCCCAATGAGAGCAGGTTCAGTCCTGCTTTTTCTCAGGCCCTTCTCAAGGAAGGCGAGGGTCTCACAGAAGTGTGCCACAAGAGAGAAAGCTCCACTAGGTACGTTTCACTCGTGCTTCCAGCCTGAGTGTGTTCAAAAGCACTGTGGTCGAGCTAAAGGATGGGAGTCTCTCCCCACTGCAGGTCAGTCAGTTCCTAGCTGCTGGAGATTCTTCGGGAAAGGATCAGAGAACAGGGGGAAAAAGGCAGCATTCAGCCTTAAAACAGGCTCTGCCTGCCTCTCCAGTCCACACTGCACAGCTCCTGCAACAGGTTATGCATCAGCAGCACTGCCAGCTCTGGAGGGTCCAGGGCAACTGCTCCACAGGAGAGGACAGTGGCAAGGTCCATTAGCATAACAAAGGGAAGAAAACCCATTTTATCAGTTCATACAATATCCATACATGGAATCAATTAACTACACACACTATTGGCAAGTCAAACCAAGTTTCTCAGTAAATCAAGGGCCCCATCCAGATCTTAGAGGAACTGATGGAGGCTTTCAGCTGGGCTCTGCTGTTACAGAACCAAGAGGAGATGTTGCTTTTTGAGACAAATGGGTCACTACCTAGAGCTAGCCCACATTTAATGTAATTTCTTCATCTCTTACACTAAAGTTCTATTTAATGCAGCAACCACCACATCCTCTGCTCTCTCTGCTGGGCCACTTCTTTGCCAGAATGAAAAGGAAGAAGACTTCACCCTCTCACATCCTTTCACTGGTGACTTCTCCAGACAGAAGGCCCAGTTTGTGCTGTTAGCCAAGGCCAGCTGAATTCCCCAAAAGAAGCACAGGGCTCCAGAGAGCAGAGCTGTGTGCAGAGCTGGGACACGGAACCGCGCAGATCACGTGCACATTTTGGCCTGATTTAGTGCCTTGAAATTCCCAGGTGGGGAAAAGCTACAGCTTCCCTAGGTCTCCACAGAGCTGATACCATCAGATTCGGCTTGGTTGAAAGGAACCCCAGCTTCAGGAAACAGTGTTGGCACACGTCTCTTGCTGACACATTGATGTGCCTTATGTGCAGCACCCTTTCCTCCCACTGACATCTTCCAGCTGCAGGGCGTTCTCCCTCTGCCTGTCTTCTTGCGCTGTCAGCAACCTGGAACAAGCAGCACAGATCAAGAACACAACCCACTTACTGGGATCTCCCTGGCAAGGCATTTGGCTCTTCCCTTTGCTCCCCATCAGCCTTGGACATTTAGGATTGTGAAAAGAGACTGTCCTGAAGACCAGGCTTCTCTGGAAGTTGGGCGAGATAAACCACACACAGAAAAAGAGCATGGATTTCCAGGGAATGGGGAAACCAGAGACACACAAGAGTGGCCAAGCATGGCTTAGTATTTGGAGCACCAGACCGGGCATGAGCGGTCCGTGCCTTATTCCCAAGCTCTCGCGCTGACAGCAGAACCCCAGGATGTTTGCTTCACCTGCCTGGGCCATCTCAGGCTGCTGCAGGGTACTATAGCACGCTGAAGGCACGTGCTGTGAGAAATGCCATTGACCTGGGTAGTAAATAAACCATCCCAGCTAATGAAGAGCTACGTCCTGCTGTGAATTTAACAGAGATGATGCAGCAGGAGGTGAAGAGAGAAAAGAAAACACAAGGATATTTTTCCTGTGCCATTTCAAAGACTGTTTTAAAAACTACTTGCTTTTTAAAAAACTAAAAAGCTTAAAGCAAACTTCTTTCAGCCTTACAAAGCAACTTATCTGCCTTTAAAAATATTGCCACCAAAAGACCACATTCTGTATAGTACTGAATAAGATAAGGAAGAAAAAAAACCCCACAACTTTGAGATGCATGAAGACATCAGGCTGAAAATGCCAATTTACAATCTGGGATAGTTCACAAAGTTTTTGTGATGACTATTCAAATTAAACTCCCAATCTTTCAACAGCCAGCTCTGCCAGATAAAGCTTTGTGTGAGATAACGTCCGGTCTGTACTCAGTGTGCTCCAGGCACAGAGAGGACAAGGACCTCGAGTCAGGAGGAAGAGCACGTTGCTCTAAGTCTTTTCAGTGCTGTGGCAGAAAGTCAGTCTCTGATGGTCCCCTCTTCTTGCCCTCTCCCCAGGAGAGCCCGCACCAGTCACCTACAGCTTGGGACATACCCCATGGTGCCTTGCTGTTGACTCACCTGGCCATGTGCAGCATGGGCTCCATGATGTTATAGCCTGTCATCGCGCTGCACTCGTAGAAGACAGCCTTGTATTCCTGCCAAAGAGCACAGCAAGGAACAGCGTCAGCTGCCAGCTCCCCCCCACCATTCACCCACACCCTGGGGAGAGGGTCCCCCCTCACTGCTGGGAGCTCTGCTGCAAGAAGCTGGGGCCAGGAGGGTGGCTGGGGCACAGACTTTGCTCAGGGACCCAGGAGAGGAGACCGGGCCCCGGCCAGAGCATCCAAAAGGGAACACCGTAGGAGTTATTTGGGAAGAGAAACCACCTGCCCAGGGTACTTGGATTGCTTTTGTGTCCAGAAGACAGGGAACACCTCAAATCCTCCCCTCAAAGACTGAGCATCGATGCAAGGAGGCAGCAAGCCTTGAGAGAAATACATGAGTGTGCCTCAAGGGCCACTGGTTTCATGGTGGCCACCATCTCATCCTCCCTGGTACCAGAGGGACCTCAGTATGTGTTTACCTTGGAGAAGCAGGGGGTGGGAGGGGAGAGGGAAGGTACCCTCCTAGAAAATGGCTCCCAGCAGGGCTTCCTGACAGCCAGGCTGCCCTGCTCACTGCTGGAGGGAGTCTGCAGAGCAGGTTAAGCAGCAGAGCACAGCATCATACCTTTGCCAATCTTTCTCCCTCCACCTTGGGCACATTCCGGGTCTCTCTCTGTGCAACATCGATTTTATTTCCAAGCAGAAAGACCACAGCTCCGTCCTCAATACCTTCCTGCAAAAGAAACAGAGTAAAGCACCCTAGAGACTCAGTGAAGGGAGAGGAATATCTCATGCAAACAAGAACTTCGCTGGCAGCAGGATCAGGCCCTTTAGCTCATTAAAGGGCCATTCCTCGAACAGCCCCAGGGATTTGTGGAAGGAAGCTTAAAACTATGTAAATATATTTCAAGTGTTCAGTATGTCCAGCTGCTGGGATGCTGAGAGGGGAGACAGGACCTGAGCTTCTCTCTAGGAAACAACAAGCCTAAAGAAAAGCAATTTGCTGCCTTTTGGGGTTTTTTTTGGGGGTGGGATTTAAGTTCAGGCAGAGATTCTTATTAAGTTCACTAATTTGTGTCTATATGTGTGGTACTATTGGTCTGATGTGCTGTCCTAAAATCAACAATCCCTTGCTGAAAATCCACTGGCTGACCAAGCTAAGTGACGTTCAACTCTTGTATAGGGTCTCTGTAGGAACTGTTGTTCCCAGGAGATTCCCAAAGTCTATTGCCTCTGGTGAAACTCCTAGTTCCACCAGCTCACTAAAACATCACCAGAGTAAGGACAGCAGAACGGGGCTCCAAGTTATTTCCAAACTTGACTGCCCTGAACAGCTTCAAAGCAAGATAAATACTGAGATGGGGAAAGGAAAAGAAGAGAGATCATTAAAAAGAAAATACAGATTTTGGGTGCATTGATTTTCTGTGTGCTCAGTTTAATCTTCCTGAAAGGATCCTGGTTTTCAGAGCCTAGTGAGTTTTGAAAATCTTAACCTTTGATCTTTTTAAGTCCAAAGAAATAATGAAGTGTTTGGGTTTTTTCCCCAACAGGCCTGTGGAAGTTAATAATATTAGAAACCTCTAACCTGTGCTTATTCATTTCACTTAGAGCTTGTTTTTTTGAGACTTGGCACAATCCAAACATAACCACCCTTGACAGACAATTTCTCTTCAGCTCTAAGCCATCTGTACACAACTTAAACATACAGACAGGTAGTTTTGTCTCCCCAAGCATCTGCTTTGACAACACAACGCTCCAGGCTTGGGGAGGAGTGGCTGGAAAGCTGTCCAGCAGAAAGGGACCTGGGACTGCTGAATGACAAGTGGCTGAATATGAGCCAGCAGTGTGCCCAGGTGGCCAGGAAGGCCAACCCCATCCTGGCCTGTATTAGCAATAGTGTGGCCAGCAGGACCAGGGAGGTGATTGTCCCTCTGTACTCATCACTGGTGAGGCCACACCTTGAGTACTGGGTTCAGTTTTGGGCACCTCAATATAAGAAAGACATCGAGGTGCTGGAGCGGGTCCAGAGAAGAGCAACCAAGCTGGTGAAGGGCCTGGAGAACAAGTCTTATGAGGGGCTGAGGGACCTGGGGCTATTTAGTGTGAAGAAGGCCGAGGGGAGACCTCCTCACTCTCTACAGCTACCTGAAAGGAGACTGTAGATGGGGCAGGTGCTGGTCTCTTCTCTCAAAAACCTAGTGATAGGACAAGAGGGAATGGCTTCAAGCTGCACTAGGGGAGGTTTACACTGGACATTAGGAAAAATTTTTCCACTGAAAATGTTGTCAGGCACTGGAACAGGCTGCCCAGGGAGGTTACTGAGTCACCATTCCTGGCTGTGTTTAAAAGCCATATAGATGTGGTGCTTGGGGATATGGCTCAGGGGTGGACTTGGTAGAGTAGGGTTAATGGTTGGACTCAATGATCTTAAAGGTCTTTTCCAACCTTGTTGATTCTATGATTCTCTGGAAGACTGCTAGCCATCCAGGACAGGAGCCTGATGCTTCTGCAGTCCACAGCAAACAGATTTCCAGGGTCACCCAAGTACACGGTCTCAAAAGAACAGCAGCAGCACTGAAAATAGGTGGAGAGTGCCCAACTTCTGCTACACTGTACATGTAATAGTGTTCCATATCCAGATGCTTCTACTTTCTCCTCAGACCGTTTTTCCACTCATTTGAAATGGCAACAGGGAACATTCAGAAGGTACAAATAGATACAAATCTCAAGGTGTCAAAACGTAAAATTATGTCCTTTTGAAAACTGGAATAGACAAAACACATACACACAACATCTCTGGCCCCTCTGGCTTTCCTGCCCAATTCTTATGGTCAATGTCTTTTTGGATCTAAGAAAAAACACTCTTCCTTTCCTCTCACTGGACTGTTGAGCACAAGAGATTAGATCACAGCAAATATGATTTTTCCCTCATAACACACAGAAGATCATCTTTTACACAATGCCAGACTCTCAAGGGCTACCAAACTAGTGCTGTTTCGTCTCCTCAAACTAGCAGACACTGAGTTTCCAGGTCTTTTAGAAGCTATGTGCACAAGGTTTCAGACTGGCTATTTTAAGCAGACAAGCATGGGTCGGAAAAAAAGTTTTGGTTTGGTGTGGGTAAGAAAAAAATCTTTTCTCTCTCCTGATTTTAGAGAACATCATCCTTCTCCAGATGCTCCAGCAACATTTTAGGGCTTCACCAAGGGACAAAATGAGGGCTACTTTGTACAGCTCAAGCTTTCTTGAGCCAGATACTTATGTTCACCTGGGAGATGTTGCTCATTCAAACATCCTGCCTTATGTAGCCATTGACTTCAGCTGCAATTATGCCCCTAGCTCCATGCAGTGATGGGATTCTCTTCACAATACATGTATTTTTTATGGGCCAGTACACCCATCTCGTAGGAGGAACTCCTTGCCAGTGCATGTTTTATTACTTCTTTGTCAAGACACACACATGACTGCAGAACAGTCCTTTGTGGAGCAGCAAAGAAGGCTGCCTTCTCTCGCAAGTATGAAACTTCTGAGAAGATGTCTCAGAAGATGTCTCTTCTGACAATTTATTCACGAAGCCTAGGGCACAGCTGCTCTAAGGAAAAACAAACAAACAAACAAAAAGATGGAAAAAAAAAAAAGATGGGAAAAAAGATGGTTTATGTCCCCTCAAGTGTCCTGGGGATTATATACACATTTGGATAGAGTCTAGAGTGATATGATCATAGAATCATAGAATACCAGGTTGGAAAGGGCCTCAAGGATCATCTGGTCCAACTTTTCTCAGCAAAAACATCGTCTAGGTAAGATGGCCCAGCACCCTGTCCAGCTGAATCTTAGAAGTGTCCAATGTTGGGGAATCCACCACTTCCCTGAGGACATTATTCCAATGGCTGACCATTCTCATCTCCCCAGGAGTAACTTGCGCCCATTACTCCCCACCTTTTCCATGTGCCTCCTTGGAAAAAATTGAGTGTCCGTCTTCTATGACGGGAAACACCACTGAAGTCCATAGGACACCCTAGAAAGTTTCCATCTTAAATATGGAAGTGTCATCTCTTGGCTACTTAATTTGTGTTTCTTTTTCCCTTGCATTCCTTCTTTGGTTCCCAGTGCACTAATTTATCTTGCCCACAGACCTGAAGAAGCTTTAAATACTGTCTTGTCTGCCTGCTTCCTCTCATGTAGAGCATTGCCTTTACTCCTGAAGACTTCAAGAGGGTGCCCAGTCAAGTAAAGTAGTGCAACTTGCACATGCTGGGACTTGCACATACAACCACACCCTTTCAAACCACTTGGAGGGAGTGTCTCAGAGCAGGTTTTCCCACTGAGAGACGTGATCTACCACCTGTTGACCTCTGGCATGGAAATTAAGAAGAAATCTGTCTCAATAGACCATGCAAGTGTTATGAGAAACCCTGTTCCTTCTACTACTGAGAAAACCCTCTCCTCCTCTTTTCCTTCAACCCTTCTTCCCAAATTGAAGCACCACTTCTGATTTGGCATGTCTATTACATTTACAGACACCCTGCTGCGTAAGAAAAGAGTGATGTAATGAAAGATTTCTGCTGTCCCTTTCAGAACTTCATGGCGCTAAAAGCAATAATCCACATTCGCCCTGGAAAACAGAAAAGCTGGGAACAACCCAGCTCAAACTGACCATGCCATAAGAAAAAAATCACTTTGATCAAAATGGAGATTGAAGACTCCTGAGGTTCCAATGTCACTATAGCACAGAGTATTAAAAGATCTAGTGCAGATCCTGAAAGCCACAAAACATAAGCAGCTTAAAGATTCATACAGGCTAATTTACACCTTCTCCTCTGCAGTTAGTTCAAGTATCTCTGTGGAGTGTCACCAAAGACAAACGCGAAGAGGAAGAACACCAAAGACGTAACAGACGCCATAGTGTTTACTACAAGGACATCCAACCAAGACCTTTCTGTGATAGGTATTCCAGAATAAACTGATCAGAAAGAGCAGGCAAGAAGTGTTTGTTAAGGCAAAGTAGGTTTGGATTTTAATCTTCCATCTGATTTTCACATAGTTTTGGCACTTATATTTAACACCTCTGTTCTACTGCCTCTCTCTGAACAAGGAGCTAGGTGTTAGAGTAAGCTTACGTCAGAAACGCTAACTGAACACTTGTGATCCTGAGCAGATGGAGAAATGCAGCTGAGTGGCACCATAGCAGAACTAGGGAAGTGGTTATGCCCCTGTACTCAGCACTGGTGAGGCCACATGTTGAGTGTCAGTTTTGAGTTTTGTAGCCCCCCACTACATGAAAAGCATTATGGTGCTGGAGCAGGTCCAGAGAAGGACAATGAAGCTGGGGAAGGGTCTAGAGAACCAGTCTTACAAGGAGCAGCTGAGGGAACTGAGGTTGTTTAGCCTGGAGAAAAGGAGGCTCAGGGGAGACCTAATCAACACCTCCCTGACAGGAGGTTGGAACCAGGTGGGGTCAGTCTCTTCTCCCAGGTAACAAGCAATAGGACAAGAGGAAATGGCCTCAAGTTATGCCAGGGGAGGTTTAAGGTGGTCATTAGGAAAAACTTCCTCACTGAAATGGTTGTTAAGCCCTGGTCCAGGCTGCCCAGGGAGGTGGTGGAGTCCCCATCCCTGGAGGGATTTAAAAGACACTTAGATGAGGTGCTGAGGGACACGGTTTAGTGGTGGGATTGGCAGTGTTAGGTTAATGGTTGGACTCCATGATCTTAGAGGTCTTTTCCAACTGAAATGTATCTATGATTCTATATGCATTCTACTCATTTCTCCATTCCTCTTCTCTCCTAGTCTCCACTATCAAAATAAAGATTGCTGAATCCGCAGAGTCCTTCCCCATTTAAGGCCAATAACCAATTGCTTCTGTAACATTTTCTAGTGCTTTTATCAGCCCAGTCTCACATGACTCATAACAAAGCTTTCATCACTTTCTTCATGAGATATTTCAACAGTCTCCTAGACAACATGACAGCAGTCCTGAAACTGAGCAAGAGAAGCTATATTCTAATTCCTCTGTACAGACAGCCTGTGAATGTACCTGGCTCCACTCTTTTCTCTTTGCATTTTTCAACTACGACCAGACAGTTATCAAACCTTTATAGTATAGCCAAGTTCTTCTTTATCTCATCCTTTTTTCTCGTTCTCTTGTTTGAATGTAAATGTGGCTCCTGGGTAGAATCAGAAGCTGAGAGTTCACAGTGCTGTCACTAGGTAATTTTTAGTCTTCTCCCACAGCCACTCAAGTGACCAAGCATTTCGATTTAATCCAGATGCTCCCAGTTCTTTGTTGAAGTTGCAGATTTGAGACATTTTTCTAACCACTCCAAGCTTCTCTCTTGTTTTCTCTTAGTTCTCTGTCTGGGTCTTTCTCATTCAGCAGAGCCTTCATCTGTCAGGGTAAAGTATGTTGGATCAGACATTATTTTTTTTTAAGATGACTGGCACTTGTTCTTGTCAGATCAGAAATCAAACCAACCCAGGCAGAGAGAATTCCTGGCTATGTAATAAATGGTCCTTGCTTAAGACAAGATTGTAGGTATGAGCAAAGGCTTCTAGAGAGCTGAAGTTGCAACTTCATTTAGTCTATCAGTAACCATACATTCTCTAGAAGTCTTCAGTGGCATATACACCAGGGCCCAAATCCTAAGGGGTTGCATAAGACATTAAGTCGAAATTAGAAATCTTGTTACTCATGGATTTGTGACGAAGTAACATATTCAAAGTGATGACCAGGACATGCATTTAGCATCTCTGAAATTCAGGCATGCTCAGGAACTTCAGGCCAAACGCTATTATAAAACAGGGTGAGTCATGAAGAATACAATCACCTTGAAGGTCTCTCAGAGACCACTGGGAGCATGGCATGCCAACCAGAAATAATGAAAAGGAGATTCATCCTTGTCAGGATTTGAACTTCAACTCTGTCATATATGAAGCTTAGTTGATAATCATTTATGTAGGTAAGCAGCAGTGTGCACTACATGTTAATGTTTTATAACACGGGGACTCAAATCAGCATAATAATAAGAAGGTAGCAACTAGAATGAAAAATCAGCAGACAATTTTGACAGGATTTTGACTGCATTTCTTTCTCATATCTTCCTTATTGGTGAAAGAAATTGTCCCAAAAAGACAAATACAGACTTGTATCATTCCTGACCTAGAGACATTTAGATTCAGTGCGATAACATTCATCTGTAACACAAAAAGCTTATTAGGTAGAATTTACTAAACTGTTTTGCTATATATGGAAGAAGATTGCCCAGATTGTTGAATTTGAACAATTTCCATTGCCTTTCAGAAAAAAACAAAACAAAAAAAGCCCCCAACCCTAGTGTCTCTTTGTTTCCCCCTACTCCTGAAACAGTTTTCTTCTTTAAATGGGGCTGTCACCAGGAATTGCACAGAGATGCACAAGGAATGAACAAAGCAAGACAGGGTGTAATGTCAGCATGCATTTTGCCCCTGCTTTAAATCATACTGATAGAAAACACCTCTATTTCTTTTGTAAACTTCTGATTTTAGCTCCGGATGATTAGTATTTCATCCCGTTCAATCAGAGATTCAGGAATTAGTTCATCTACAAGAGGGGAGAACAAAATGCTGCAGATGAAGGGGAAAAAAAAAAAGGGAGGGAACATTAGATATGAAACATAATATCCCTCAGGCTAATATGTTACCCAATTGTGTTTTCATTAACATTCAATATTTCTTCTTTTAACTTGCAACTTGTATGCCCTGTATATTAAGGCATCAAATTATACTGCCATATTGAGGATTATTTAAGCAATCCCAGTAAGTAGGTCATCCAGTAATTTACTCTTGGTTTATTAGAGGGTGCTAAAGGAAAAGAGCAACACCGTTATTTGTTAAATGACGAGCTGGACCCAAATTGTTAGAGGCAAAAAAAGCCCCGAGTTGAGAAAGTGTTTTGTTAAGATTTTTAGCATAAAGACAAGTATGGCAAAATCTCTGTCTGCCACACAAATTTTTGTAGTGAGCAAACGCAATTAGAGCAGCTTCTTTTGCGTAGCAGGTTAGATTAAGCATCAGGAGGAACAACGCAGAGAAGAGCTCTGTATGACCCAGGAGACCATGAAGGAGGATGCATTTGGTCTTCTGTAGCCTGATTAGACTTGTTTTTTCCCCAACTGTGTTAACAGCCCAGAAGCTGCGAAAGAAGAGGAAAGGATCCCTGTCAGATTTCTTTATAATCATAAGGAAGAATCATTCAGTTATGATTTTGACATACATAAAAGCGAAAATGATGAAGTTGTCCTTATAAAACTAAAATAATCTTCTGGCACCAGACTTCAGATATTTACTTGTGAACTAATCTCCAATTTCACAGTGTCCCCACTGGAAATTATCTCCAGTACTGTAATGCATCAAATGAATTTTAAAGAGAAGGTATTGATTTTGACGCATGGCTGTAGGTAAATACATAAGGCTAACATAAAGCTTTTAAAAGACATTTACTGAATGGCATAGAAGGGGTGAAAAGGGCAAAGATCTGGGCTTAAAGCTGTCAGATCAAAGCCCTAACACTTATTCTTCCTTCTGAGAGCAATACCAGCAGCTCCTCCGTGAAAATACTCTGTGGTGAGGGACTTTCATGGGTTTGGATAAAACTGAGGGTAACATCCTGTCTGTGCATCATCAGCCCCAAAAAACTGTCACAGGCACCCAGAATGGACAGTTGTGTATGTTCATACTTAGCATTCATAAGGACGTAAATGGTGATGTTTTTCTACTTCAGTTATTTGACTACAGTACAACTGTTCCTGGGCTGGGGTAGTGAACCAAACCTTTTGCTGATGTTTGCCTCAAGAGCTTCCTTGAATGGTAGCTCTCGACCACAGTTTGTCTTTTCCTTTACTTAGAAACTTTGCTCCTTAAAAAAACCAAGTTTTCTTCATGGCCCTAGCTCTAGCTGGCCTTCCTCAGTGCAGAAGACTGATTCCAAAAGTTCAGCATCTCTTCCCCTTCTCCCTCCCTAATAAATTTTCTTTTCATAACCTCTGAAGGAAAAACATTACATTTCCAAATCACTGCTAGAGGGTTTTATGGGAGGCTTAGCTTTCCTAAGGACCCTGCAAGAAATCAGAAATAGGGTTTTATTAACAACTAATTAAATATATCCTGATAATTTTTTGTATTTATAGAGATGCAGAGGGCAAGTAAGACAGTCATGCTACTCTGCTATAGAAAAGAGAAAATTTGGGGCAGTGAGCAAGAAGAAATGGGTATTCAGAAGGTCAATACTGGGACAGTCCCTGGTCTCTAGTTCTCAGTTTCCTAAGTTGATAGCTTGTGGAGACAGCGTGACCTGCAGTCCTTACTGTTACCTTGAGATGGCTTCAGCACTGAGGAGGGGCTGCCAGAAAAACTTGTAATTCTCAATTCATCTTGACATAGTAAAGGAAGATGATGGGGTCAAAACAGGTAAGCAAAGCCTCTTTTGCCAGAAAGTAAAGAATAAGGCCATTAAAGAACACGTATGTCCCTTCCATGATGTCTAAGCATGTCAGTACTTCCATGGTCAAGAGGATCAGAGAGAGATGACCCAAAAGGATCTGTGTTGACAACAAGCAGCCACAAAACTAATGCAGCCACCCAACTTTGTACAGGGTACACAAACTATCCAGACTCCAGACAGTCAGAGGGTGTCAAGCATTGTGATGGATGAATCACCTTCCTTCACAATTTTCTCCTAAAATAGGATTAAGAGTAGTATCATAAATAAGATTGTAAACAGCAAGAGAGCAAACAAGGATCCAGTAATTCCTTGTTTGAAAACAAGCTTGACTCTGTGCTGTGCCCCCCAAAAGGGCTCTGTCTGTCTGTCCTGTGTACCTACTGTCTCACCACAAGATGTTACAGAGACACACGCAGTCCATTAATAGATCCCTTCTGCAAAACTCCACTTCAGAAAAGCTTTTTCTTCCAAAGAAACCGAAGATTCGAATAAAAATCAAAACCTCTGACCCACAAGGTATGACAAAACTTTTCACCAGATGAACAGCTAGGCAAAGGCATCAGGATTTTGTAAAATGCCTGTTATCTGGTATCTCTGTGATATCAGGAATCACTGAATTACTGGCCTATGACCTGTGGAGTTTCCATTCCCTCACAAAGCAGGGAGCAATATGGGCTAGCACGTGCTGTAGCAGAACAACTCAGCAGTACAGCACTTGGACACGAGCTACAAAATACTACTGAAAAATACACCAAAAGTAGAGCCATCTCTGCCAGTCCTGCAAATACCACTTACTTGTACTGTAACCAAGCACATTTTTCCACCTTGAGTAAACAAATGCATGAGGAAAAAATGAACAGCTAAGATACAATCTTTTTTTCTTTCTTTATGTCTAGTTCAAACAATAAATAGATTGCTTCTAGACTGAATTCTCAGTCATGAGGGTCCATTTGGCTTTTAAGAGCTTACAGGGACTGCAGCTAGACCACTGCTGTTTGCTTGTTCAATATGGTTGCCATCGAAAGCTTTAACCCCAACACAAAGCAACGGGAAGAAGAATGCAAAAAAAAAGTATCTGCATTTCTATGGCAATGCAGAAGGTATCACCCCAAAACCACACAGAGAGCTTGGGCTCAAAGATGAGACAGTCTTATGAGCATCGCCCAACCTGAGGAGCACCAGATGGTCAGAGCAACTCCGAGAAGACAACGACTGGAGCGAGAGGGCATCTGTGTGAAATGGCCTCTTTAGGGTAAGGATGTGTGAGACTGGCCAACCCTGTCCTGCTAGCCCTGCCTGCTACACCTCATGGATACTGGGTGGAAAGGAGATGAGCCTAGAAAACAGGTTAGTGGTTATTATGGGGTGTATGGACTGGACCATACACCGACTGTAGCCTCACAGTCTGTGAGCTGAGGATAGGATCTTGTGAGCTAGAATTTTGGAGTTTAGCATTAAGCTTCATTTGCAATCCAAGTATCACTTTAAGCAGATTTTAAACTTTTTTCTTTTTCTTTTTCTTTTTTTTTTTTTTTTTTTTAAATAAGCATCTATATTTTAACTGAAATCATTGATCTGTTCTGTGTATCTATACTTTCTGGACAAAAAAAAAAGATTGCAGAAGTGAAGAGCATGCCTATACCATACAGTAAGTGTTACTATGAAATTATTAAAGCAAGTTTATATTATTTGACCATAACAGAAAGAAGACCCAGACACCTATCAAGGAGCTATAATAAAGAACAAGTTCTGGTTTCAGTCACGAAGTCCTTTAAAGGGGTCACTCTTACACACCAGCTCTTCTGCTTCCTTGTACGAATGAACACGCTAACGAAAGCAAAGCCGGGCTGGGAAAAGGATGATTATCCTTCTGTGCTTCCCAGTTCCAGCACAGAAGCTTTTTCAAAGCAAAGAATAAACTCGCAGTTTTTCTTGAGGCAGCTGAGGGAAAACCTTCACAGTTTGCTGTCAAGGTACACTAATCCCTCTGCATTCTGCACAACGCTGCACACGCAGCAGCATCTTTGGCAGCTGGGGCTTACACACAGCGCCCTTTATGCGCAGGAACACAAGGCAGTCCTTAATGCCCCATCTCGAGCCTGGAATTCTGTTGTGGGTACATAAGGCAGAGTCTATCAGCCTAATTAGACATTTAATAAGGCATTGCTCTTACCCTCAAGGTCCTCGGCGAAACTTCCCACCGCCTTCAAGTTTTCCTACAAAACCCCCCAAGCTGTGTGCACCCTGCCACCACCTCGACGGCTCTTCCCTGCCAAGTCCCCTGCCATGTCGCTGACAGATTTGAACCTAGCAGCCTTTCCTTGGCACTAAGTATTTATTAGCTGCCTGGTAGCCAGCAAGTAGTTATTTTTTCCAGGGTAACTGGGATGTGAAGAAGGCTGCATTGATGAATTGGGTTCTGACTCCCTGAGAGAGAACAGCCACTCTCTGCTTGTGGCAGGTCAGGATGATTTGACCTTCGTGTTGGCAGACATCTGCTGGAGAAGCAGCTTTCTGACAGGATGGTACAATGCACTTCTGAAAGCAGAACTACAAAGTTCCTCTTCATGTGAAAAAGCACTGACTAGAGAAGCCAGATCTAAAAAGAAAAAGGGGCTTCCCATCGATATTCAGAAGTTTCAGGGAAAGTTTCCCCTATTGTCAGATGTTCTCTTGCATTCAGGTAATAGGAATGAGGAAGGACAGCAAAGCATAGAAAGGAGAAACAAGATTCCTTTGCTCTCTGTATGTAGACGTGCACAAGCATCTACTCTGATCACTCCATCCACATTCTCACTAACCCTAGACATGGAAGCTCCTTGTTTAACCTGGTGCATCACTGAAAAAGTTTCCCTGTTCCTTTCTGCCTCCCCTCAGAGGCATCTTGGAGTTCTTCAAAGAACTAAATGGGCTTGGCCTTTAAGTGACTGGCCTTCAGCTACAGACTCAGAGCCCTGATTCATGTGAGTGAGACCTGCCCTCAGTCTTGGAGCACAGGCTGCTTTGTCAACACTTCATTAACACAGTATCTGCACACTGGGATCTCCTTCCTCCTGCCAGTAAAACTGTAACCTCCTACAAACCTGATCCAGGTCTTCAAAACTCGCAGAGATTTCAGCAAAGATGAAATTGCCAAATCAGCTTTCATCTTACAGGACCTATCACCTGCACTGCTACCACGGTAGTAATGGAGAAGGAATGTCAGAAAGTCACAGCACATTGAGTAACATGTGTGGGTATGATCTGCATTTGCAGTTGAGGAGTATGAGTCTCCAGACTGTAGTTTTGATACTTTCTCTTCCAGATGGTCTGAACAAGAAGGCCATATTTTGTCTTCTAATAATACCAAAGAACTCTTTTCTCAGCTCAGAAGCTGGATGCAAGTTCATTCATTTTCTAAATAAGGGGAGAGGAGGAGAATGTGAAAGGCTGAATTTCAGAAGGACGTTTTACTCCATTGCAATGCACTTTTAAACACTGTTAAGCTACGTAGCAAACCTTTGGGGTAGATTTCATTAACTCACTGATAGGTATAAAAAAAGAGGATTAGAAAGACAATGAACTAACACAAGGAGACAGGAGATCAGTGAAATGGCTCACATGCAAATCTAGAATGGCACTGAGGAATCTGTCACCCCAGACCTTCCCTAACCTCTAATGGCACCATTTTCAGCAGAAGGGTTTTGTGCTGTCATAACGCTTCCTCTGGAAGCTGCTAGAAAATGTTACAACTAAGTGGAAAAGCAGACAAAGAGCTTTTGAGATTGACCAAGAGGAAGGTGTCTTCTGCAGACAAACAAAGCCAGAAGAACAGGGAGACACACCTAGGACACATTATATCCCGACTTTTGAGTTTGTCTGATCTCATCCTGCTGTCATTAAAAGTATTAGCCCCACTCACCAAGGTTAGGATTTGGAATCCTGCCTCTTACATCTGCCATTTTGCAGTTTCATACAAAGGCTAAAGTCATCAGGATGGAGCCCATAAAGGAGCAAAAAACCCCTTTCCAGACAAAAAACTCTTGTTGCCAAGGCAAAGCCAAGTCCAGATGTGTTGGTAATTTCTCACTTGTCCGCATGGAAAAATGCATACAACCAAATTTCCCATCTCTCGCCTTCCATTCAGCCTTGATGAATAACAGCCTTTCCACAGCTTAGAACAGAGACATCAAGCCACCTTGGTATGGATCCATGACAGTAGACAGATGTTGTTTCACTAACTTCAGCTCTAGACAGAGCTGAAAGGAGAGAGAAAAGGCCATTTCCAGTGACAGATTTCAATGTGTTTTACAGTCACAAGGAAGCAGGTCAATTATGGCAGCTCCTGAAGTAATAACTGAGGCAGATTTATTTCATTGCTCTTTGGAGCCCAGCAAGACTTTCCATCATATTTAAGGAAGGGATGTTATCAAAGCTGTAATTCCATTGCACCGAGATATACATTCTTATCGCAGGCGCACTGAGTGAAAGCCTCACAAGTAAGCCTAGACAAATGATCTACTTTGCTTTCCACTCTGAGTAACCACAGCAACTCATCCTCTATCCCAGCAACTCTAGCAGACCCCACCACTGCACAAACAAAATGACCAACTGGGCACTATGATCAAAACACGTAAAAGCAGCTAGAGGCAGGGTGCCCCCTTCGTGACGTTTTACAGCGATCTGTAATGACAGAAGGAGTGGAACGATGACCTCTCTCTATCAGCCTAAGCTTGGTGCCTCAAACTACTAGTGACTGGGAAAGCCAAGAGTCAAGGCTTGTTCATCAAGGCTGAGAAAGTACTTTTAGGGCCAATGTCCCGTAAAATGGTGTGACACTCCCACCTCCAGCATGGTCAGGGTGATACACCTTTGCACTCCCAGAGCTGTCTCACCAGAGAAACGTCAGGATTGGCCTGTGGCTTTCGGCCTCAGATGAAGCCATAGTGGTTTTGCCCACATAACTGATAGCTGGTACCCTATCCAAATGCCTAAATTCAAAATCAAAAAACTGTCTGGCTTTTAAAGAGAATTTTTTTCTGGCTTCCTTCCAACCTGGTCTCAAAGTTACCTCTGTAAGATGCTAGCCTCCATTGTAACAGAAATGCAAGAAAAAAAGATTCTTAATAGTTGCACGTATTAAATCCTCAGCCATTTTCCTTTGTTCCAGGTGTTGATATAACATCTAGTCCAAATTTATTTCAGCTCATTCTTTTTATTCTTCACCAAAACAGATTAGTGAAGCAGAGGAGGACAGAATTTAACTCCTCATCCTTCCTTCCCCTAAATTAATGCTCTCTTGCATGCTTCTGAAACGTGTAATCACATGGTCAAAGACAACATTTTGCCTTTCTGAGCAAGACATGAACACAGTAAACTCCATTTTGCTTGATGGGAATGCTGCAGAGATGCATGCAACTTATTTTTTGCCACTTGACAGAAATGCTCACTTTTTGTACCTTCCTTTTTTTTTTTTTTTTTTTTTTTTTTTTTTTTTTTTTTTTCTTTTTTTTTTGTTTGTTACACCTCGTACTCATCTGCTATGCTTACAGTAATTTCTAA